>VWZU01005092.1:142603-187377 GCA_013397095.1 Sterrhoptilus dennistouni | reverse complement strand
GGGGGCGGGCTCGGGGTCCCGCCGGAGGATGGGGATGGGGGTGCGACACCCCGCGGTGTCACGGCCCGCCCCGCGGGGCTCCCGGGTGGCGAGGGCTGTCCCTGGGGAGCGGCCCGGGACGGGAGCTACGGGGCAGCCGTCAGTGACCGGGAGCTCCAGCGAGACGGGCTGTTCCCGGCTCTGCGCTCCCCAAGCCCGTGCAGGCGTTCCCCGCGGGTGTGATGTCTCCCGCAGCAGCGTGCCCCACACGGATGGAGGGATCCTGGGGCGGGGGTGCACAGCCGTCTGCTGGGAAAAGGCTGCGGGATGTCAGAAATTCACTCTGGTGCTGAACGAAGGGCCACAACGAATCCACAGTAGTCCTGTTGGATTCATTGGGACTGCGGGCACTACAGGCACTGGAGAGTGTGTGTAAATATTTGTGGGATTAGGGATATACAGGCCAGTCGTCTTTTATTTTTCTAGTTCTGGATGTTGCCAAGAATTAGGGATCGTTTCCAGGCTCCTGTTTTCATGGAAGGCATGGTTTGTTTCTCTGCAAAGCTACCAATTTTTAGGCAATTGAAGACGGTGATAAATGTTTATGATCCAGCTTTGAGTGTTAACATCAGGGCTGATGAGGCAGGGCAGGTGCAATGTGTACTGGTTCCTTCTGGGGATGAACAAAGTAGTGGAGGCACCAGAGTCGCTCCTGATGCAGTGAGAAGATGCACACGATTTTGCCTTTGCACTTTGAGGTATCACAGCCTGTTGAATGTGGGTATGCCCAAAGAAATCATTATACTACATGGTCTTTTCAGAGGGTCTATAGCTCCATTAAGGACCACAGTGTACCAGAAAGGTCGTGGCTCAGGCTCAGAGCATTAATTTAACACTAGGTCAAAAAGCACTGGAAACTTATCAAGTATGATCTCATATCAGCAAGGAATGGAAGATTAAATCCATGGAAAGTAGTCATTCTAGAGCAAAAAGGAAAGAACAGATTCAGAAATCTGAATTCCTTCAGTTGGTCTGATTTCTTGAGTTGACATTGACTTGAGCATGTTTCACCGACTTGGAGGCAACACCTTTAGTTTGGGACTGATGAAAATATTGGAATACCATCTGCAGTAGCCATTTGCTGCTTTGAAGCAGGGCTCAGATATCAAAGAGACTTGACCCAGCTTTTAGTTTACACTCTAGCAGTTGACTGGAATATCATGAGTAAAACACTTAAATCTGAATACAGTCATCAGATAATTACAGGATCCCTGAAGTGTTGTATTGGATTAGGACCACAGTGTTTATGAGACACACTCATGCTTGGTGGTGTGAAGCTCCCAAGTTAAATTAAAATTTTAAAGTTTAATTTTTTAGTTTAATAATTAATACTTCTTATTGAAAGAATCAATAAAATTCTGCTTTCAAAACTGAAAGCCATCGAAACTCTGATCCAAAGCCCATGAGTATGTTTACTAAAAGATACCTTTCCATCACTTTTCATTGACTGGATGAAAGCAATAATGAAGCCCCATTTCTCCAGAGGAGGGTACTTCTGTTTGAAAACAGAATGCAGAAGGAATGCTTAAAAAAAGATGAGGAAAGAAGAATATCACCTCAAACCTGTGTCATCAGGTGATGTGCAAAGAGAGGACTGTGCAGGAATTCAGAAAATTCCCTAAAAGCAGTAAATGATAACACTTTTCTAGTTTTTTATACAATAACCTTAATGAACTGAAGGGTAGCGACCAAAATTGCAGAGCCTGATGAGTGAACTGCTGCATCTGAGGAAAACGTGTTCCTTATTAATTGAAAGAAAAAATATTAGTATTTTGAATTCATATAAATCTTATGATTGATTCAGTAGGCCTGGGTTCTACCTTCATTCTTGTGACTTGAAAATATTTATTAATTTGTGAACACAGTGGGACACTTCATATTTCTAGAGCAAGCTTCTATGTTGGCTTTATAATCATGTAAGTTGTATTCCACACTGAATTTCTTGTACTCATGTTAGGAATGTGTAAGAAAGTATATGTAAAAACACGTTAATTTAAATGGCTGATGAGCTTCTGCTAATACTGCTATAAAAATCTTGTGTTAGTAACGAAATGCCGGAAACTCATGAACTGTTTCATGTGTCAAATCTTTCATTTAAACCCAAGTATTTTATGTTTTAGTTTCTGAAGTGAGCATTCTTCTTTCCTTCCCACTAATCTGTGTCTATCCACCAGAGGAAGGTGTAGGTGTTAGACACCATCACCACCCTTAGCAATTCTGGGATTAACAAAGGAGAAGACAGATCATTGATGTATCATGGAGATGGGGTAATTGATCAAGCACACTTAATGAATATCAGTGGATATTGATGTTATGGAGCATATACATTATTGTATGTGTTCAGCTGAATACATACATATTTAGGGTGCAGGACACTACATAATACAGGTTTGTATTATGCTAGGAAACATAATACTGTGTTGCCCAGACACTAGCCTTCACAAATTTTAGCTTTTTATACACTCTTTTATATTTTTCAAGTTTCATTTAAATCTATGGTGAAATTTGCCAAACACAGTTACTTGGCCTTTCTGCAGAAAACCACTGATCTTCTCAGAAGAGTTTCAAGTATATTTTCACGTTCTTTTGTTTTTAGGAAACTTTAGGCCATGTTCTAGGGAAACTAATTTCAGAGAAATGCTTCATTTTAGGGGCTTTTTTGTTACCCTAGTTCAGGGCATAAATTATGAGGCCTGTTTTTTCATCCAACAATAATAATATAACAGCAGCTTACTACCACAACGGGCTGCCTGTCACATAGCAATCCCATGTTGCAGCCAGATTCAGACTCAGAAAAGGACTAAAGGATCTAAACAAACCATCCTTCTTTAGAAATGTTTGCATATTGCCTTAATATGGCTTGTTTATATGGAACTATTACAATTTATTCATCAAATGCTGAAATAGGGTACCCAAGTGAGTGCTTTGCAGTTGCTGTGGCATGGTGTGACTTTAAGCACTTACCAACCGCATGTGCGTTGTTTATTTTGTCCTTGCTACAGTCTCCTCTTGAGTATCAAAGAAGTTTGTTTATAATGAGTCTCACTCACTTTTACTCTGCAAAATGTGTTGAAATTCAGCAGTAATTCAAAAAAGAAGGATGTCAATGTTTAATCTCCCTGTATGCACTTTAGAATAAACTGTGCAGGCTGTGCTAAAGTGACTTAAACCCAAGGTAATGTGCTCAGTTCTTGCTCACGTTGATTCCACTTCATAATGGACAATTACTCTCACCTGGATCATTACCAGAACCTATACTACAAAATTTGTGCTATTTGGCAAGTCTTGGAGATGCTGGAAGCCTTGGTCCTTGCACATGGGGGCACGTGGGCCATTCTCTTTTGATCAGCAGCTTTCCCATAGCCTGAACCCACACGCAATACAAAAGGGCAGAAATTAAATTTTAAAATGTCTGAGAAATATAATTGCATGCACCATTGAGGAGAACTGCATGTGACACAGGAACCATATGTGGAAGATCATTTGTCTGAAGTAAGTACTATTTGGGTTCCATTCAAAATATGCAATTGAAAAGTAAGAGTTGAGTATTATAACATATTTTAATGATAAATCTTTTTCTGCACAACAATTTCATATTGTTGTTAATGACCATTTTGGAGCTATGCCCAGAGTGAAGACATTATCCTTGGATTTGGGTAATGAGTTTGTAAATGATCCTGAACAAATGGTGAAGTTATTTGCTAATAATTTTGTTAAATCTGCAGATAACCCTTTTCTTAATCTGGGTAATTAGCATCATAATTTGAAAGTATTTAGTTATCTAGACTTCTCCCTGGTGAGTGAGGTTGTTTTTTGTTTTTCCTTTCCTATTTTTTGATTAACTTTGAGACTGAGGGAGATTCTGAAAGCAGCATAACACCTGGTTGTCTTTTCAGTATGCCAGAATTACTCAGAGATACAGACTTGTTCTAGCCATGGTTTCGATGTTGGTCGTGCAAAGGCTCATGTGCCAGTTCTCTGTCTTTCAATTGCTGTGACCTTTTTATCTTGGAAGGAAAAAAGGAAGACAGCTTTAGAATAGACTGGACAGCCACACTGCACTAAATTTAAATAAAAGCAAAATGCTGGAATGTAAGTAAAAATACAGCTATTACAATCATCTGCTGATGAGATTAAGCAACCATGGTTTCATACTTTTGATATTTGATAAAACATATCATTTTGGTGTTTTTTCATATTTTGAATGAAGAGAGATCGTTTGCAGTTCAGAAAGTTTGTGAAATTTTATTCTGGCAATTTACAGACCAATTTTCTTGCACAGTTTTTTGTCAAAATTGCCTAAAACAATTGTAGCTGTTGTATCTGCTGAATATCCAAAGCAGTGAAATATTTGACATTTGCACTCTAGATTTTTCCATAATGAAAAGTAATTCCATTACTGTTAGAGTGTTTAAATGTTGAAGACAGTAAAACCAAAATCAAATAATTAGTGCCAATTTTATTAGTATCCTTACAGAAGCAAAGTTTTATACATTACTTATGACATTTTGTTTGCTCATTGTATGTGTTTCTTTCAACACAAGAAAAATAATTCTGATTGCCTCAGGAATAGATTCTTATTGCCTGAGGTCTAACTAGGTCAGCTCTTCAGCTGGAGTGTATCAAAATTATACTGGCCAGAGTTTGATTTATGATAGAAAGCAGCAAAGACCTCTCCATGTTTTGAGACTGTCCAAATGCCAGTGACATTCAGCTTATGGCTATTGTTAGTGAGAGCAAGCCAGCAGGAACCCAGAATTGGGCTGTGTCAGCCCAGAGAAGCATCAGTCTGCTGTCATTACATGCCACACATCTGGGGTTCAGCTGGATGTGTTCTGCATGCCCCAGTCTGGCTGTGCAACTTCTCCAAGAGGTGAAGTGATGCACGGAGCTGTCTCCATAAGGGCACCTGGCACTAGAAGGAGGAGAAGCCTAAAGGTGCAAACTACTTAGAGACACCAACACAGCATGGTTCAGCTGTGTCCACTCCCCAGATTTGCTGGTTATGTCAACAGAGACTCACATGGTAAGTCCAAATGCAGGATACAATCATACAATCATAGAACGGCCTGGGTTGGAAGGAACTTCCAAGATCAGCTAGTTTCACTCCCCTGCTGTGGACAAGGACATCTTCCACTGGACCAGGTTGCCCAAAGCTCCATCCAACATGGCCTTAAACACTTCCAGGGATGGGACATCCACAATTTATCTGGGAAATCTGTTGCAGTGCCTCACCACCCTCACAATAAACATTTATTTCCTAATAACTAATCTTTGTCTTTCAGTTTGAACCCATTCGTCCTTGTCCTGTCACTGTGTTCTCCTGTAAAAAGTCCCTCTCCATTTTTCTCATAGGGTCCCTTCAGGTACTGGAGTACCAATGTGGAATTCCTGACCACTTGCCTGGCAGTGCAGACCTCAGAGTCAAACAGGGATTGAGTGTGGTTTGTATATTGCTTGGTCACAGGAGAGGATCACAGCAAGAAAAGCAAATAAAAATACAGTGAATCCTCCCTATATTAACATTATTGCAATGTATTTTGGCTCCTCAGCCCATGAGTTCCACCCATTAGGACTCCCTAACACTTCAACAAGTGGGTGTAAGTAGGTCCAGGAGAATATTAAATTACAACTCTTCAGCTCTGACTTTGGCTCAAAAAGTACTGAAGAAAACCCTTTGAAAATCAAGGAACATCATGACTGCAATTGTAAAGTATTTTGCACACTATGTAGAACACATCTGCAAATTATGTAAATTAATATTTATGGACAGTGTTGAACCTTTGAAGTTTTGCTTTTTGGGATGTACTGAAAATAAAAGATGGTGACTCTGATTAGTATTTTTAGTAACATTTACCAGGTTTACATTGATCTTTTTTTGTTACAACAAATGGACTTCAAAAAGAATGAATGTACCAAAAGATAGGTAGTGATAAATAGTTCCTCGTATATTGCTTCTGAGACCATATTATCAACAGTTGCTTCTGATGCAACTGGTGTTTTGCTTCTTTCTTCTTTCAGGTAGATTACAGAGCATGAGATATTCACTGGAAATACTAATGAAGGCTGTGAAGAGATACTATGGCTTTTTCATTTTGTCAGGCATGCACAAATAGTTCTGGTCAAAAACCATTACTGAGGTGGTGAAATTGAGCACTCACAAGATAGGAAATGCCAGGAGAAAGATTTCCCATGGGACTTCAATTTACCTGCCTATGTTTGGAATTATTGACAAGACATACACTCCTACTGACAAAAGGTATCAATATGGATACTTGTTTATAATGGTATATTAATTTCTTTCTCTGGTAATTCCATTTATTTGGTACAGAGGAGGGACTGAACTCATTTAGGGAGCACCCATTCAATATTTGATCTTTTCTTCATTGTTCCTTGTCCTGGGTTGTAGTGTAGGATGTACACAAAGTATTTATTCTATCACCATCTTCATGAACTGTTAAACCAAGTGGGGCAGTGTTCTTCCCAGGCCCCCTGCCTTTGGGCTGTCTTCTGCTAATGACCCATCAACACATTGCCCATGACTCACAGGTAACACCCTCCAGGAGTTATCTCTGTTTAATGGGCCATCAAGGACCCACTTCACAACTCATCATTCTCACTTGGATATAATCTGGGATTTGGGACAGTGCAAGCAGCCCTTACCCACTGAATTCCCAGAGAACCAGAGCTACCAGACCTTTCTACAGGAGCACTGCTTCAGGAAGAGCACCTCACCTGGACTGCTTCCTGTACCTCCTCAGGTTGTATTCTGACTCTGTCAGTGGTCTTTGTATTATTGCATTTATTTTATTTTACCTTTTTACCTTTCTTCTTATTAAATTGTATTTCTGACTTGGAGCCTCTCACTCGTTTTGCTTTCAAACCACAACATTCCTATAGGTCACATTCACTGCAATGTTCATGCTTTGAAAATAAAGTTATTGATTTCCTCTATGTCTGTCATCAGGGTAGCATTTCACAAATCTTAATTAAACATTGCAAGCAATAAGGAGTATTAATACCTCTATTTTATAGGACTGAGTCACAGTAAGATTAAAGCTATTCTCTCCTAAGAAGTGAATCACTTGAAGTGCAATAATTTCTTGAGATACCCAATGTTGTTGTTGATGCTTACACTATACACCTGAGGCACCTTCCACTTTCCAAGCTTGGCTAAAAGTCCTAGGGACAACCCCATAAAGCTCAGGTACACACTGTGCTCCCTCTGACCTTTCTCTCCCATCTTTCCATGCATGTGAAACCTGCAAAGAGCAGCCCTGGCAGGTTCTGAGCGAAACCCCATGAGTGGGTGATTGGGACATGAGGACATGAGGGATGCTGCTGATTGCAGACCAACAATCCAGCTACAGTCATGCACAAGCTTGAAGGCTACATCTCGTTGACTTCCATGTCAGGGGGCAGTGCTCAGTCATTCTGCAAATGAAACCGTAGGTACCTGTCAGGATTGTTGAGAAAAACATCGGTAGTGACAGACTAGGATGAGCTGGATGTTGGTGAGTTGCTGAGATGGGTTGAGGCCAGCTGGTGGCAGCTCAGCCCCCACCCAGTTGCTCACTCACTTTCCCCCAGAGAGATGGAGGAGAGGGTTGGCAAGCCAAAAGTGAGAAAAACTCATGGGTCAAGATGAAGGCAGTTTAATAAGTGAATGGGGAAAAAAAGATCCCAGCTGATGCAAAGGCAATCACTCATCACCTCCCACCAGCAGTCCTATGCCCAGTCAGTCTTCGAGCAGCAGCTAAGCACAAAAAGTCCCTGTTTTATTGATGAGCATGATGTATATGGTGTGAAATTTCCCTGGGCAGTTTGGGTCAGCTGTCCCCTCCCAGCCTCTTGCCTACTCCCAGCCTACTCATGGGGCAGCAGAGCTAGAAACAGAGAAAGCCTTTGGTGCTGTGAAAGCCCTGCTCAGCAACAGCAAAAACATGGATGTGTTACCTGCACTGTTTTGGTCACAAATGTAAACCACAGCACTGTGCAGGCTACATGAAGAAAGTCGCCTCCACCCCAACCAGACCCAGTGTAGTTGCTCCCATCACATGGGCACTACCTGGAAGACTCAGAGTCCTGTTCTCTAGCTTCAGCTTTGAAAATCAGAAATTCCTTTTTCCCTGCCTCTTCTCTGACCTTTACAATAAGTGAGGTAGAACTCTTAAAAGACTTAAAGTTTTCTTCACTGTACAAACCTGGGGTTGACATCTTGCTTCTATGCTGTGCAGGCTCCCACTGGGAAAGAGAAAATGTTATTCCAGACACAAAGATCATCTACCCACCAGATTTCAGGATTGCGATGCAAAGCCTGGGAAATGAGAGTTTTTAAAGGAAAACATCTACAGGCTTTTGACATAGACAACAATATATACATTTTCCCCTAGGTTCTTTCTTGGAAATGACTGAAAATTTTCCAAAAAAAATTATCAAAAGAAGTCCAAACAAAATCAGCCAGAGGCATCCAGCCAGCAGGAGAAATTACAGCTAGAATGACTGAATTTTGGCAAGGCTGTAAGCTCCTTATAATGGAAAGTATTGGGTAACTTTAAGGAAAGGCCAAAACCAGTTCAGGAATGAAGAAAGAATGACCATGGTGGCCAATGATTTTAATCTTTCATCTATCATGCAACCCAGAAAGAGAAGACAACCCGAAACGTTTGGAGGTATCTGTGGAGAAGACACAGGGGAACAAGCTGATTTTGATCTTTCTTGTTATTCCAGGCTGTCAGGTCTTTTGACAGCTCTACAGAGCTTTCTCCCACAAGAGAAAACTCAATTTCTGTACTTGAGATATCTGTGAGGAATGAAACACATGCATCCATACCCCTCTCAGATCCACATTAAACTACCTACAAGCCCAGCTGAGCAATGAGTTACAGCCTTCAGCTTCCAGGCTCAGCATCACCCTCTCAGACGTCCCCAGGCAGAGTATAGACCTCTTTTCTCTACTTTAAAGATGACTGCTCAGCATGCAGCTGGCTTCCAGAGTCTTGTGTAAAGGGTATTCCAAACATTTCAGTTTAAAGTTCAGCAAATAAGTGTTGTTATTAGCCCGTTTCAGTGCAGGTGCTAGAGCAGAGAATTGAGATTGAAAAAAACTCCCTCCTGCTCAGGATCACATCTGCTGTGGCTAACAGAGCTCACTGAGGTCTCCAGCTCTGCCTCCCAGAAAGGGAACAGCACAGAGATCAAGAGCAAAGCTCCACATTATTCACCAGCTTTGTTGTTCTTGCAGGGACACTTGGGATGGAGAGGAAAGAATTTTGTCACACATTTATAAAATAACCCTTTGAAGTGCAGAGTTTTCATGCTGTCAATTGTAATGCTGTTTTCTTCATGGAAAGAGACCAGGCATGCCTGTTGACAGAGCAATTTTTGGTCAAAATCTGTCAAAATCAGCGTGAACAGTAGGAAAAGGATATACATACACCTGTTTGTTCAAACTTTCCCCTTATGACCTGGAGATCTCTGGGGTTCCTTGGGCAATCGGTAACTGCAAGGGCAGGGAGAACTGTGAAGCATTGAGCAGCACTGTGTTCAGTCCATGTGCCACATGCAATAAAAGCAAAACGCATTTTCATGGGGAATGAAAATGAAACAAGGCACCAGAGGCACCACCTGACCATTGTTCCTGGGGGATGTTTATAAGTTTAAGTATGGAAGAGTTTGCTTCTTCTGTCACCATGTATTTTTCTGAGTTTTGGAGTGTTATTGGTTTTGCTTTGTATTAGATTTCAGAAAATGTACTTCAAAATTGGTAACAGGCAGCTGGTCTGCTCATAGTGTTCCTTTTTTTTCCCCTTGAAATCCTTGCCTGTGTAATAAATTCCAATTTTTTTTATTTATTAAATGAATATAGTCAAGGTACTTGCAAAGAAATGAATATCCAAATATATGCAGAAGTGTCAGAGAACAAAACCCACTAGGACAGCAAAATCACAGCATGGAGTAATTTATGTTGGAGTGAACCATCAGGAGGTCTCTGGTCCAGCCTCCTGTTCCAAGTAGGGTCAGCTGTGAGACCAGACCAGGTTGCTCAGTGCTTTTCCCATTTGGATCTTGAAAGCTCCAAAGGCAGAGACTGCACAACCTCTCTGGGCAACCTGCACCCCTGCCTGGGTGTCACTCAGGCTGATCACTCAGGCTGAAAAAGTTTCTTCTTTTATCTTGTCTGAACCTCCCTTTTCTCAGCTCATGCTTGTTGTCTTGTCCTGCCAAGGTGGAGTCTGTGTAGAGCCAAGCTCCATTTTCTCCCCATCCTCCCAGCAGGAAGCTGCTGTCACCTGCTGGGGTGCACCTCTGGTTCATGTTCAGCTTGCTGCCCTCCACAGTCCCCACAGCCCTTCCTTTTGAGCTGCTCCCCATGCTCCCAGTCCCCAGACTGTCCCATTCCAGTAAGTTGGTCCATCCCAGGTGCAGAAAATTGTACTTGCTTTTTAATTTCAAAGCATTTCTATTGGCCCAGTCCTCCAGCCTGCCTAGATCCAGGACTGTTTCCAAGCCCAGTGAATGCACTCCCCAGTTTTGTTTCATCTGCAGACTTAATTAAAGTGCACCCCATCCCCTCCTTCAGATCAGGAATAAAGGTATAAGATATGATGGATCTTGCTTGTAACTAGTCACCAGACAAGGTGGCACAAATCATTAACCATTATCCTTTGAACTTTTTGGAACCCTTGGACAAACCCTGTCTAGTTCTATCAACATAGATCAAAGTTTCCCAAGGAACCTCTGACTCAGTTCTTTCTCCTTTTTTTTAGTTTCTCTCTCCCTGACCATCACTTCTAGGCATAAAGGTCTGAGACACCTTGTTGAAGACCATGGCAAAGAAGCCATTTCTCAGCCTTGCAGCTGCTGGCACTACTACCTACATTCAGCAGTGGATCCAGCTTGGAGAGCACAAACTGCTCCTGGCAGTGGTCTTTTCTCCCCTGACCTTTCCAGAAAAGTCCCAAGAAGAACCTGCTGGAGATATGGACAGGTTAACGTACATTAGGTGCAGGGTATTTGTGGCAAACAAAGATGCTTTGAGGCAGTTTGCCTTGGCCCAGCTCATAGGAGCAGTAGTGCACGTTGTTCTAAAGGCAGGGCATTTGCCATGGAGCCACTTTCTGTCTATCGCTGCAAGCCTCCATTTGCCATGGAGCCACTTTCTGTCCACCCCTGTCCACCCCTCCAGCCAAGAAGCATAACTTATGCTATTATCCTTTATTTTACATATTGATAATATTTGTATTTGCATTTAAAGAAAGGTGGAACTTTTAACCAATTTTCCTGTTCTGTTGGCCCAGATGCTACTTCTTTCACAGAACTAAAATGCAGAGTGCAAAATTTTGCTGGTGGTTGATGTGGCCCCTCAGTCTCACAGGAAAAGGGAGGGAAAAGTTTTGAGTCATTCAGCAACAACCACAGGGAAATATAGTCCCATCCACATTCATTTCCAGAGAGGAATTTGAGGTTTGGATGACATGGAAGAGGAATTACTGTGGGGAAAGGACTTCCCAGGCTTTGCTGGTAGAAGGACCTTCCAAAGTGCAGAGGATTTTTATAGCCTCTGTAATTCTTCTAACTCTGTGTTTCTCATTTTATGAGTGTGAGCTGTCTCCATTTCCCTGCCCTTTCCCGTTGGGCTCATTTGTCTTTGTGTAACCCTGATTCAGCAGCAGCTCGGTGCCTCGCGGGACGAGGGTGAGAACTGGCTGCATTTGCTGGCTACAGGAATGAGCATTACCTTGCCTGAGAGGGACTGAGTGAGCTGCTGCCAGCAAACAGACTCAGCTAGCAGAGCCTTGGCTGTAACTGCAGCCACCTCTCACTTCCCTCTCTTACAGGGAATGAGGAGTCCTTCTCACTAGGAGTGTTTCTGGTAACTCTTCATGACCTTTTTGCACCCTTGGGGTGAAGAAAAGGGACGTGAAAGTGCAGCCTCCAATTTCAGAAAAAGTGTTCAACATAGAATCACAGAATCACAGAATGGGCTGTGTTGGAAGGGGCCTTAAACATCGTCTAGTTCCAACCCCCTTGCCATGGGCAGGGACACCTTCCACTATACCAGGCTGCTCAAAGCCCCATCCAGCCAGGCCTTGAACACATCCAGGAAGGGGACATCCACAGCTTCTCTGGGCAACCTGTTCCAGAGCCTCACCACCCTCACAGTAAAGAATTTATTCCTAATATCTAATATAAACTTACTCTCTGTCAGTTTAAAGCCATTTCCTTTGTCTTATCATTACATATGCATGTAAAAAGTCCCTCTCCATCTCTCCTGTAGCCCCGCTTAGGCACTGGAAGGCTGCTATAAAGTCTTCTCAGAGCCTTCTCTTCTCCAGGCTGAGCAACCCCAGCTCAGCCTGTCTTCATAGGAGACATGCTCCAGCTCTGTGGTCTTCTTTATCACCCTCATCTAGTGCCTGTGATGAATTACCGAGGCTAAGCTAAATCACAAACATTAATTTTACCTAAGTTATTTGGGAAAATACAGAGTCCATAATCCTCATTACGTCTCCTCAAAATGTATTCCAGTCCTAATTCAACTTTGAATCTGTGAAATACAAAAGTTCTTCACACTGATAGGAGGTACAATACATAGTCCTGTGCTAAATGGCATGGCCATGATCAAGCTTCTTTCATCCAGTTAGAAGCAGAGTGCTTCTGTGAGCCCTTCATTTGCTGCACCTTGGAGTTTTTTGCTGATTTTGGTAGGTGGCCCAGAAAAACAATTGCTGTGGAAGGTGATAATGCAGGAGATAAATTCATCCACTGCCATAGCTATGTGGGCATCTGGTCACTAGAGAAGAAATATTGAAATGGATTTCTTTTATGGTGGGGTTGAAATGTGAAGAATGGAAGCTTGGGACATGATCTGCTCTGCTAACTAAGTAGGCATTTTATGCCACTGGGAACTTTTTTCAGAGTGGTGGCAGTTCTTGAAATGGATTGCTCTTACCAAAACTTTGAATTATAAGAGTCTTGTGAAATAAGACTGCAACTAATCATTGCAAAGAATGAGCAAGAAAGCTGGAAGTTCATAACCTGTATGTGTCCAGGTGAACCTTATTGAGTGGATTGTTTTGTGACATTTTAAACCCAGGGATTTGGTGAAATCACCATCCCTGAATGTATTTAAAAGATGTGTAGATGTAGCTCTTGAGGACATGGGTTAGTGGTGGATTTGGCAGTGCTGGGTTAATGGCTGGAATCAATGGTCTTGGACATCTTTTCCAACATAAATGACTCTTTATAAAAGTAAATTCTAAATTACTACATTAAAGGGTCTGTTGCTAGTTTTATGGCAAGTTCATTCTGGTCAGGCAGAAACACTGTTACAAATGATATATTCAGGTGTGTTCACTCAGTTGTTCACCCCTGTATTACTGAATATTGCAGGTGAAGAGTCTCGTGCACGATCTGATGCTCTCAGCCTTCTGCAGGGATTAACTGCTCATGCAGACAACATTTTTGTTGATATTTTTCTTGGCAAGGGTGAGCTGAAATGGTTTGTAACAATAATTACACAGCTTTACTTGGACTTGTGCTTCCCAATTATGCATGGGCAGCATTTTTGGCTAATAAGAAATCTATATATAATCTTACATTGTACATGGCGATGATATATGGATTGATATATGGATGATATATGGAACAATAACTGAATTCCTTCACGGTTTATTAATACCACTCTGAATTTAAACAGTTTTGATTAAATGCTTGCTTGGGCTCATGCTGTTCTATAACATGTGGCCCTTATTGGAAAGAGGAATTTTCTTTCAACTTGTTTGTCTAAATATCAGTCATGATGAAAATATGGGATGTATGTGTTCAGGAAATTTTGCTGTTGAAAATTTGTTTTTATTCTGAATTAAAGGAGAAATTACATTTGAACCTATTTTTCCTACACTCCACAGTGAAAAAAAAAACCCAAAGTAAAAATGCTATCTACTTAGAAGACTGTAAGTTATGGGTTGGAGTTTGAAATTCTGGATTAACAATTTTAAAATGTTTTCTGTATTTATTATTTTACATTTTTACATTTTGATATTACTTTATGCCACTTTCATAGCTTTGAAATCAGTTTATGACCTCAGAACAGCTATATTTTATTATATTACTTTAAATAATCGTTAAGTCTGGCTTCTGTTTATTACACATTAAAGCATTTTATCTTCTCAGTGTAGCTGTCTCCAATTTCTGTTGTGTTGAAAGAATTTATCAGACTCTTTAGTTCCAAAACAAACAGGAAATACTTGGATGGGAGTGACATACCAGATCTTTGCAAAAAACAGGAGACACTGTGATGAAGGAAAGAGGTTTCATTCAGTGATAGAAAGCAGCACACAGTAATGATTTTAAAAGATAGTAAAAACCCAGTAAGGGAATAAAATATTTCAGCTGTGATGATAGTTTTTATTGCATTGTGCTATGTTGTCATCTGCTAACTGCAGTATTGTATAAATTGCCGTAAGTTATAAAATTTATTTTAAAATTAATAAAAGAAAAATAGAAACACAATTTCAGAATGCTGAGATGAAGTTTCATAATGTATGCTGAAATCTATTTTCTTGAAATAGTGCTTTTCCTGAAACATTTGTGCTGAAAGACTTTGGGGGTGGAGTTGATTTGTATCAACATATTTTAAAATGTTTCAAATTTTGATGAAAAGAGCACTACTGCATTGGCAAATATTTTGATGAAAAAGTCAGCCTGTGTTTTAGGTACTGCTCTAAGAGAGGATGGCAGTTTATTAAAACCTGCGTAGGAAGGAAATGAACACATTTCAAGGCCACATGCAGACATGGGTGTAAATATTGCTGCTTGTTTCCAGAGGGATTGACTGAGCTGGCATTAACTTTAATGGGAAAGATGCTATTTACTTTTCATCTCATACAGGAGTGGGTATTGTGTAGTTCTTTAAAAGCTATTAAATACCTGCTTTAACTTCAAGTGATCATTTAATTTGCTCTTTTTTGAGTAGTCTTACTGCTTTTGCTCTTTCAGATGGTGCTAACCCTAGAGAGCCTGGTAAGGAGATACCTTTAAAAATGTCCTTTGCCTTCAGCTTTCACATTCAACAGCTTGGAAGACCTGAAGCCATAGCTGAAAACTTGGCCTTCCTGAAAACAATGGGATATGTGCCACAGGCTTCAGCAGAGTCAGGATTTCACTGCATGTTGAGAAGATTACCTTTTTTAAAAAAATTAATTTTATTGGCAGAAAGGAAAGCCTTGCAAATCTAATCCAGTTAAACAAACATCTGATGGGTTTGGATGTGTAACTCCTATTTTATGCTATTAGAGGCAAATTGTGCTGGAACCTGCCCATGCACACTGCAAGCAGGAGGCAGAGCAATTGCTGATTCATAGCAACACACAAAGTCCTTTGAAAGCCAGAATTCCCCATAGATATGCAAGAAATAATGTTGTAACACTACCAGTGATCTATCAAATATCACTTTTGAGAGGGAAAGGTGATTTTATTGGTAAAACGGAGTAAATTTCCCTGACACTCTTGTGCCTATATGCTGATGCTGAAAAGCACCAGGAAGGGTATATACCCGAATCAATACATTCAGGCATCCAGATATGAGTATCCAGGTAGTCTGACTGGGACTCCTGGACAGGCAGAACAAGAAGTGTCACCTTATGAAGTCGTTCCCACATGTCCTGGTTTCTTCTTAGATTGGTGACAGTGATGTAGGTTTGTATGTGCCCCTTCCATACCATCTAGAAATTAAGTCATCAGTTATTCAGCCTGGCCCACTCTGTGTCTCCCTGTCTGGGTGTCCTGGGGAGCTGCACACAGACCATCTGGGTTCTTCATGTGCCACTGATCCAGGTATTGCCACAAATATTGCACTCATAAACCTTCCCCTGCTGCTTTTTTGGGTGGTTGCCCACCCTGACTTTTCCACTCCTCCACTTGTAACACTCCTAAGGTTTTTACTGCTGTTCTCTGCATGTTGCTGCAAAATTCAACAGTCTTTTTTGTTTGTGATTTTTTCAAGGTCTATTAAAAAATTGTTCACAAGTAGTTACTTGTGAACAAATACAACCCCCTTTCACTTACTTTACTTTGAAAGTGGCTCTGTTCTGATGCTAAGAATAACTTTCCCTCTCAGGGAAAAGATCCATCTTTTAATGGGTTGTTTGTCAAGATTGCAAAACCTCTCTGAATAATTCCTATGTTTATATATATTTTTCATATTACATCATATTGAGAGGTCTCAACAAGACATATTTTTGCAAGTTTATGCTAAAAAGAATAATCTCTTTGAGCTAAATGCTTGGCTTTGTGATTAAGAGACACCCGTTTGATGAGGCTCCTGGTGCTAAGCCCTCTAAGATGGGTAAAAGGCATTACTTTTTGTCAAACTGTAAACATCACATACTTTCAAAAAATATATTGGATAAAGATACAAGACAGTAAAGAGTTATTTTAAATCTGTTGTCTTATAGTAAGCACAGCTTTTGCCTTCCAAAACTGTGTGAAGTTGACCAAATTAAAACCAAAACAGATAGCATTATATTGCAGGAATGAATGAAGGCTTTAATATGAAATATATGAACAACTTTCCACCCACAGAACCCAGTCCAAAAGATTTTGATTTATTTGATTCTACACATATTTTTGTCATTAAGCTTTGTAGTGTATTCTAAACTTTTGGTGTGCTGTTATGCATGTTAAAACACCAATTCCCACATGCTGAGCTAATGGCAAAGAAAACACTTGTGTCACCAGGAAAAAGAGAGAGTCTTCAGCACGGACACAAGATTTAAAAGCTCTCTCAGACACGTTCCCCTACATGAAGATGACACCACACAGGGTTTCTGAACTCTTCTCCTCTGTCTTAGGACACCTAAATGAGCTCCTTTCAGTCACAACAGCAGAAAGGAGAACAGATTGTAATGAAACCACATTAAAAAAAAAAGAAAGAAAGAAAAAAAGGAAAAGTGAGCTAAGATCTTTAATTTTAGATAGCTGGGCAGACTTAGCTGCACAGTTTTGGAATAAATGAGTCAAAACCACAGATGGTCATGAAAAAGAAGAAAAGCTGTTGATAGTATCAGCATAGTTGCATTAGCTGAGCATGTGTGTGTGTGCATGGAAACATCAAGATTTCCAGGAAAAGAGCCCATACCCTGGTACAGAGCCCGTTCACATCTGCTGGAGTCCCACCACTGCCCTGGCTCCTCTCTTGGAAGGCTAGAGGCTCCTTAGACTTCTTTTTTTAAAAAACAGGAACAGCATAATTCAACTTCTAATGAATATGCCAAACTGTTCTTGTCTTTTGAGAGGCTCAAATGATAATTTGTGGGTGCTATATATAAATTAAGAATTCATTATATCAACATTTAATTAACTAAATTATTTATTTATCTAACTTAAAGCTTGGCCATCCTATGGATTTTCTTACTCAGTTGTGCATGTCCTGGGCCTGAAGAGGAGCGAAGATCAAAACAGCTACCCTGCAGGAGCTCCTTGAATTTTCTTCTATTTGGCACCTGCACTTTTCTTCAGTGGTGGGAGAGGAGGCATGAAGGGCTCTGCAGCATCACAAGTCCTTGGCCAATGCCTCTCCCTTCTGTGCCCCCAAGAGGGACAGTTCATTGTCTAATATACCAGACAGGTACCAGCTTCTGGAGGAGAATCTAAGAGAGGTACAAGTCCCTCCTAACTTGCAGCTACAGAGATGCCCATTTTCCAAGCAGAGCTTTTAAATTGATCTGTCCTACCTCCTTGTGGTGGAAGGGCTAGAGTTGTTGTGTTGGCGTACGGCTTTACAGAAAGGAGCATTAAAACAAGCACTCCCAAACTGACAGGCTTGTCCATACAAACTATGTATCTATTTGTGATGGTTTTACTATTAAGTCCCTTTACTGTGTGAGCACAAACTCCATCCATTTGAAATTTGTGTCTTCACTAAAGGTGTTTGCCAGTATTATCATTCCTCCTTTACTGAGGCATCACCTAATAGGTTGCAGGGGGGGAAAGAAATCCAAGGATCACCTTGCTATGGTCGAATACTAAGGCTAGACTCCATACAGGATTTTTATTTTGTTTCATATTTTTAGTTTTATTTTTCTCCTTCTTTGCCTGCTTGCTTGTTTGCATCTGTGAGAATATGTGTGCCTGTGTGTGTTTTAAAATATTTTTTTGCAATCATTTCACAGTCTCACTTCTGATGTCCTGGAGACCACACATTAAGGAAGACTGGGTTCATGCTATTTCCTAATAGCATGAATCTAAGCTTGAAATCCCTTCTGTTCTTTTCTTTTTCTTCCCACAAGCAATATCAAAATGCCAGCAGGCAGGGAGACATTTTTAATATTTTCATTTTTCATATTTATCTTGCATCATCCAACGCACTCACATGCTGAAAGCATAAACCCATTAGGGTATGGGACAAGCCAATGAGTTACTTTGAAGTGACTTAAGGGCTGCTTCCTGATGATAGCAGCAGTTGTCTTCTATTTTCCCTTCATGTGGAGTAGTTTATCTGCAGTCACATCTGGACAACCTGCCTTCTGCTGGGCTGCAAGGTAGGAGCCCACACGAAGTGGAACTCCAAGATCATGGCTTTGAGAATTTTTTTCTGACTTTATAAGGTGCACCACAGTGCAGGCAAGATCACTGAAACACAAAGAAGGCAAAGAAGTAACGAAATGCCATGGGAAAAAGGAAGATGAATGTGCTTCATTTAATAAATTCATCTTTGTGTTATGCTCCTTCAAAGTAAAGTAAATGAACATGGCACAGAAATAGTGCTTCATGTTTCTTTTAGATGTGGGATATTTGTTAACATTGTTAGATGGACACAAAGCCAGATGGCTTCATTTTGAATTGTTATATGGTGTTCTTTTTCCACTGTGCCTAACAAAAAATCATTTATGAAGCAAAAGCAAAAAACCCCCCTCCTTATATTACGTAACTGTTAATTCAGCCTCCAAAAGAAGAAAAGAAAGAAAGAAAAAAAGCCATTTGGGATCCCAGGGAAATATTATTGGATTGTTGCTGAAAATTTATTGCTTAAGACAAACATTGGATTAAACGACAACTATTATAATGGCACCTTTGTGGCCAGTACATGTATTCATGGGAAAGCGGTTAATATTCCCTGCAAAGCTGCTGAACTTTTCAGAGAGGCAAAAAAATACACAGGTTTTTTTCAGAAGTAGTCCATGTTTTCTGAAAATTCACACTGCTGTATGTGCCCAGGAGTTCTGGATGACTGTGAACATCTTCTGCTACCATAGCTTTCCCAATGGTCCCCAGAACCCAGAGCAGAGCTCAGAGTCCATCAGGAACAGCACTGTTATGTGGGAAATAATGAAAACGAAGCAGAGAGGAGCTGTGCATCATGTAATGTGATGGTGGAAGGCCAGGAATAAACCTAGACCTCCTGGCTCCCTACCTTGTGATCTGCCCACTAGATGTCTTCCTGTTTTCCTTTGAAAATGTTGACAGCTTACTGGAGAGGAAAATCTACAAACATTACACATTCCACTGTCAAAAAAGGGGCTTTGTTATTTGATATAGGAACTCTTTTAATTATTGAGGTAACTTCACAGCATGAGGTCACAAAGGGCAAATTTGTTAGCAGCATTTATGAGTGATCTCTCCATGAGCAGCACACAAGTCCAGAAGAACTGGCTTGACATGCTGGAGTTTTTTATGCAGTCCCATTCAAGAACATTTTACGAACAAGCATCATAACTTCTTTGACTGGAAATAGTGAAATTGGTACTGATCCAGTAAGAAAACTGACCTGAATTCTCATGCGCCACTTGAATCAACACCAAAAAACTGTTCCAGCTCCTGTTTCTTTGGATTTTAGTTTCAGATAGAAACAGATGCACACAAATCCAAAGAGACAATTTTCCCTGTAAGAGCCAAGAATTTAAGCAAAACTTTGTACAGTTCCATCAGTACAAAGTACAGTACAGTACATTGACTGTACTTCAACAGTTTAACTTTTCAGACAAATACAGACTTGTTATTAGCAGGACCTTTTAGACATCTGGATAGTTAATTTGAATGCTTTCATTAGTCACAGAATATTTTTGTTGTTTCTTATGAATATTTCTATTAAATTTGTTCACAATAAGCTAGTTTTGTCTCTTCATTATAATGGGAATATTAAAGTGGTTGGAACTAAAATATGTCACAGGCTAAAACTCTTCACTCCATGTAACCAAATGCACAGTAAAAAGAAAAAGTATTCAGCCATGAAAAAAATATGATATTACAACTTGATTGTTTTTGATCTGTCACTTTTTGTCTTATAACACTGAATGGTACAAGGCACATTGAATTCAGCACTGTGACAGGCTGGGAGAACCTGGAAAGTGTTCTTCTTAAAAACCCTCAAACATCAGCCTACATCTAACAAGCCAAAGCACATATCTTTGGGAATTCTGCATCACATTCAGAATTTGGTTTTGGGGTCTCAATAAGGCTCACGGGTTTAATGGGGTATTGTGCTGGGGTAACTCTGGAATCACTGGAACTTGAAATGAGCTCTGCACCCCTTTTCAGGTTATACAGTGACTGTGATATTACAGTGGCTGTGCTACAAAAGGATAAATTCTTTCCTTGACTATATTAAACAAGAGCTACAGTAAGCAGTGCTGATGCCAATGAAAACAAAAACTACAATGATGGCATCATAAATATCAGCTCTTAAAGAATTCCACAAAGGAGATGTGGATCTGTACCTTCCTACTGGTGGTGGAAAACCCCCCAACACACTATGTGGCTTCTTATGTTCAATCAAAGAATGAAAGATGAAAATTCAGTCCAGCATCCTTCCCACTTCTGGTCACAATATTCAATATATGTCTGTGGGTATGTAATTCCTGAGGGAGATCCTGGACTTCAGATTCCCCTCATCACCTGCCTTGTCCTGGATGTTGGTAGCTCCTGGGTAAGGATCAGAGGTTTGTAGGATTGGGCTCCCAGGTACCACAGAACATGCAGTCTTTCTGTGCCCATGTTGTTGCTGTGGTGTTATCATCCGAGATGATGATGAGCTCTTCAGAGCTTGCTCATATGCCAGGTTGCTAGGTCCTGGCTTTTATGGCCAGAGAAAGATGATTGTGACATCTCAGAAAACCCTTCTCTACAGGCACTTTTGTTAGTGTCACCACTACAGCTATGGCATTACATCCGAGAGCAGTGGGGGAGTTGGTGCTTGAGTCCCTGTGTTATACCAGCCTGCCCTGGAAAGGTCTCTGAAGAGCAGTGGTGGTACATGCTCAGGCTGACCTGTCCAGGCTATTAGACTAGATTTCATGGCTTCAGCTTCCCTTGAATATAGAAGATGCTAGGATTTGGCAGCCTCAGGTTGTAGGTGGTCTGCAGGACTCATGAGGCTTTTGAACTTTGACATCACAGTGGCACCAATGTCCCTCTTGAGCACTTTACAGCAGCTCTGAATGTGGCCAGCATGTCCTTTCCTAGCAACATGATCTGTAAGGGTAGACCTTTATAATCAACCTTGTACATAAAGAAGGTATGGGGGGGCTGCATGTGAGCCTAAGAGCCTGAGCTTTAAATATCTCACCCTTGTAAACTTTCATGGTCCTCACGGATGTTTGTGTGAACATAATACCACACCTTCAGAAGCAGGGCTTGTTTTCTGCCTTCACTGACCTGAACTTGTGAAATACTTTGGATCTTCTATATCATATAGCAGGGTCAAGCATTTTAATTTATAGAGGGTCACAGTTGCTACTCCCCTTAAACACCAATGGAATTTTTCAATATCCTTGAAGTAAATCCCTTCTGCAAAACAGTAAATGCTAGTATGACAGTATGTCAAACATGGATTTGTTCCGAGATTATTTACTTACAATTAGACAACTGTGCTGGCTCTCAGAGAGACTAGTCAGCAAAATCAACATTATTTGAAAGAGCAGCGGGATGGCCAGTGTTTTAGAATCCAAGGAATGTGGTTTTCATAAATTCCACAGCCTGGTGAGATGCCACAGAACCAGCTAATTTGTTCTTCAAAGTTTTTTGGGGGAGGCTATTTTACACGTATCTACGTTTTAAAGGGTTTCCATTTTGTGAAACGGAAAAAGGCTCTCCATTTGAAACCTTGTGAGATGAATATTTTCCCATTAAGAACAAAGTATTTCCATCCTTCTTTTTTTTCCTTTGACAAATGTGTATGTATAGACAGCTCTTGGGCAGGGCAGGGCAGAACAGGGAATCAGCTGTAGCTGTAAGCAGCTGCCAGGAGTGAAATTACTGAACACGAAAGGACAGTCTGCAGCTCCAACCTGCTTCATGTCACCACTAGTAATTTCACATCTTGCAGTTCAGACTCTTCTATGAAACTGCTTTTTCTTAATAAGCATTCCTTGTAAATCCTAGTTGTGTGGTTTGTTCATTCCTGAGCTGAAAACAAAAGGTAGAGCCTATAGTTATGTGCAGGGAGGCAGCTTTTATGCAGACATTCTTCCTGGTGTATGTTTTCAATAAAATTTTAATTATCTTCTTTGCTAAACTGGCATGTTTGTCTTTGTGGACACAGAGTAGTTCTGCACATACTTGTAAAGAAGGGCAGGGATAGCAGAGAAGCTGCAAAGCCCACTTGGGAGTTAAAAAATGGGTGTTTGGACATCTTTTACGCACATATTCAGGGGGTGGCTTTTGATTTAGCACAACCCAACAGAGAGCAAAAGGCAAGGCAGACATGGAGAGCTCTTTTCCAGTGCCAGGGAGAACAGCAGACAGCAAATGGAGAGCTCCTGGGGCAGAGCATCTGCATGGGAAAATGACAGTGACCTGGGTGCCTCCCTTGCCTGGGTCACTGCTCAGGACACACAGACTCGCTGCTGCTTCTGCTACAGCCTTCAGAGCAGTAGTCTTGGCAGGGCCAACCCTCCCAAGGACCATCCCTGGCGAGACCTTTGTCCCTGTCTGCCTCTGCTCTGCTGTCCCCTTGCTCCCCACAGCAGCCCTGCTTCTCCTGCCTCCTCTTTGAGACCATCCCTGTCCTCTTTATTTTGTGGCCACCTTGCAAATCCCTCAGGACCTCTGCTTATGTACCCATATCACCATTCTTTAATTTTCTCTGCAGAGTCAGGAGTCTGTATTTGTTGTATGAGAGGCTCCATATATAAGCAATATTCTGGACATTGCCACTATCTTTCAGCGTAATTAAAAATAAAAAATTAAATCCCCTTAAAATCCCCCAAGTCTAGTTACAATATCCCAATAAGTTTTACTTGGTCTTTTCAAAATTTGCCTGACACTTAAAACCTAACTTCAAGATAGCTTCAGTATTTCTCTTTTACCTCTTAGTGATGAATTCTGTGAGGAACCACATGCCTTCCCTTTCTATATCCATCACAATCAGTGAGGACTTGGCTCCAAATGAGGGGAGCAGATAAATGTACCAGACAACAATGCTTCACATCAGGTGTGTCAGGTAAGCAAGTACAAAGGGGAGAGGAAATCAGAATTTTTTCATGTATGTTACAAAGTACTTTTCAAGTTGATCCTGAAGGGTAAAAGGGTCAGTGAAAGAGACAGCAGATTTCTTACAGATTTACGCATTTGTATTCACTTGATAAGCTAGGTACAGTCTTGCTGAAACATTAAAGACATTTTTTTGTGCTCAGTGTTTGTATAATGATGTGGAAATGCATGCCAGAAATAGTCTCAAGGGAGGAAAAAGAAACAGTGCACTAGGAAACCAGGCTCCTGTTAGGGCAGGTAATTAGAATATCTGAAGAGTGACAAAATTCCAGTGCCAAAAAAGCTTCATTTCACATCATGGAGGAGGTTTCAGGAAGATGGAATATAACAAAGGCTTAAGAGAATTTCTTTTAGTTTCTCTTAAGCTTTTTGCAAAGAGTCCATGTGCTACAAAATTTGCTTCACAAGCATACTCCTCCCCTTTCTAGTCTTCCCCATTTACACCGTTCGTGCCTCCACTACTTTATTATCTATTCTTCAGAATTTGCAAGTAGACATTGTTTACCACTTTGGGCATGTGAAATTTCAGGTCTATGCACCCGAATCAAACCACAGACAAGAACCAGACCCAGACCAGCACCAGATCTGGGTGTAGATGAGAGGAGCTCAACACTGCTGCCTGAGATCCACTCACAAAAGTGCGCTCTATTTCACATGAGGAGATCTGGGGGAACAATAACCATCAGGACTTATTTTCCCTTCAGGAAATGAGAAGCCTGCTAATGCAGATCTCTTCTTTACACTTGGTTGTGTCAGGGAAAGGGGAGAAGGAGGCAGTGGGCAGCAAGGAGAAGAAAAGCAGGAAAGAATAGGGGATGTGCTTTGCTCTGCTCCATTGAGCAGCCCTGCCCTGGTCCATTTGTTGTGCAATTTAAAACTGCCTGTCAGCAACATTATTTATGGGAATGCACAGACTGAGTCTCAGAATCAGGAAGCCAAATCCAGCTTCCCCGATATCATTCTCCACCCAGGCTATTACATTGTTAGCCTTATTTCTTAAGAAAACGATTCCTACGTGACTTTTGCAGCCTGTTTGTACAAGAATCTGTGTGTCAACTCTCAAGATCAGTGTGTCATCTTTTCTTAGACCTTTGCCCTGCAATTCATCCATTTCAATCAGATTTAGGAGAAAGACACAAGGCTCAAAGTCACTCAGTTCCCAAACATTTGATTGAACCATTTGTCCACATAGGAAAACAAAAGCCAGAGGAGCATCTGTTCCTGATGGGAATGCAGACAGAGCCCAGTCTTTGTTCAGTCTGGAAGTGGCCATCCAACCCATGCCCACGTGCACATTAGGCTGGCCAGCTGGCATGCAGGCACGTCCCAGCTGGCCACAACTTCTGCTGCCCAGAAGATGTAGGGACACTGAAACATGCAGGAGGGAGTATCCATATTGCAGTGGTGGAAGGATGTGGGATGTGAGGGGAATGGAAAGCATGGGGCAGAACGGCCTGTTCATGAAGACACAAAGAAGAATTGGGGTGATTCACCAAGAGGCATAGAGGCTGTGGGATGCAGATCTGAGGTGAGGCACTTCCAGAGAGTGCAAATCTGAGGTGAGGCTCCCTGCAGAGCACCTCAGCCATTCCATGGCTCCTGGGCTCAGCACAACTTGGCACACATCCAGCTCAAGGGTGAGACAAGTGGGAATACCTCCAGAGCAGAACTGAGCACGGATTTTGACATTTTGTGTATTTCATGGCCTGCACAGTACACTGGCAATAAACCAGATGATGCATAAATTCACATATATAGTTCAAGAAGATTTAGGAAACAGAACTTTTGATAAAACAAAGGACCCAAAGGAACCTTCAAATTGGAAATCGTTATAGGAAGGGTCCAGAGACACGTTGATAGCAGTGAGGGTTGCATTCCTTATAATAAACCAAGGGGCTCTGATTTAATCTATGGAATGACCAGACACAAAAGGAATTCAAGAGGAATTTTCTGCCTGCAAAGCAGTGGACAGAGCACGCAGGAAAAACAGGAAAAGAAGAAAAAGGTGTAGCATACAAGCATGGACTGAAAACGGCTGTGGAATTTATCTAGAGACTCAGAAAGGGGCACACTTAATTGGAAAGGACTCCTAGCTTCCTTCTGTCCCAAAATGTCTCTCATTTGCCATTAGCAGCTCAGCAGGCGCTGTATGATACAATTACTCATTAGGTAAAGGAATTTCAAACCTTTGCCCTAAGAGGAGGCTAAACTTGTCACTCAAACTCAATCCTGCATCTTTTGATGAGCCTGAGCAATACTCAAACAAGGATCACAGAGCTGGGCTTTATTTTTGTTTTGTTGCAAGTGCTCAGGGTTTGAAATGGAGAGTTTGCTCCTGGTCATAAGTCTGTGTTACACTGCAGCTGTCCTACACACACCATCCTCCTGCCTGCTCCGTGGACTGAGACAGGCTACTCTTATCTGCCTAAACTCATGAAATGCATCAAACACAACCTCCTCTTTTCCAACAAAATCATTAGCTCTGAGTGTGATAACCACATCTTATATTTGGGCAGAAGGGAGGGTGTGGACAGTGAGGTTACAGAGGTTTGTGGCCATGTCTGCACAAATGATTGATCTTTTGTATCATCATACTGGTGTTGCTGTAACTTTTGTGGTTTAAGGGTACTATTTTTTTTATTAGACTGAAGGACCTAATTAGAAAAATGGGTACAGTTTTAAATTTCTGTCCTTTTTTTCCCCACTCTGGCAGCTGGGCTAATAAAAAATATTTCCTCCCTCTACAAATCTAACTTTTCTGATTAAATCTCTACAAGCTAACTTCTACACTGATTTACAGCACATTCAACATTATCCCTGTGTGCCACTCTTTCCAATAACTAATAAACAAAAATACCAAGTTAATGTACATCCAAGGCATTTAGAATAAAGTCTTTGGATTAAACAGGAACACATGTAGCTCACATATCTTTATTTGAATAAAGTATATGGAAAAACTAACAAAGGTTACTATTTCAACTGATCTGTTTTCCTCAGAAAACTTTGCTGAGTAAGACACTGAAATGTTAAACTTTGTTTCTCTTTCCACTTCTGTTGCTTAAGGAATTTTCTACAATACTGTCGGGTGTGTGCGTTGGGAAAAAAAAGCCGCTTTAACATTTCTTTGTAAGTCACGTTGATTCTCTTTTGTTATGCCAGAGATTTACTGTTTCTTTTGACATCACAGTGACTGGTTTTGCAAGGACTGCCTGGGACAGCAGCAAAGCAATCCTGCTCACTTCCATCCCCATGTAAGAACAAAAAGCTGAGAGACACCAAGTAGTTTTGACAATTGTTTGGTGAATAACAAGGAATTAGCAAAATCATACAACATTCTCAGGAAGAGATTAAAAAAAAAAGAAAAAAAAAAAAGAAAAGGAGCGAAGTTATCCAGGAAAAACACCACATAGTTTGTGACCAAACCAAAGAGCAGCATCTCAGGTTTCTTTGGGAGGCCACTGCTTGGGATCAGGTGCTCCTACAGGATGTGCTCTGCAAGCCAAGTTTTCTCCCCAAGGCTTGTTGGACTGTTTGCTTTCCTCAGTGGAAATACCACCCAAATAATCCAAGACCAGACTGGACTTACCACCTCAGATTTTTTCTTAGGATCCTTTAGTAGGCAGAAGGACTATCTCCCCTAGCAAAGTAGCAAATCTGTCAGCAGGTGAGCCACCACTCTGCAAACACCTGCCCTTTTACAGCAGGGCTACTTTTGTACTCTATGGTTTCAGATGATTCCCAGAGAAATCTCCATCAGGAGATTCCCCAGACCCTGAACTAATAATGTTCTTTTCTCAGTATACTGAAATCCAAGCCTGAGCCTGGAGAACGAGTGCTTTCCATCTCTAAATACTCCCTTTTGTACAACTGGTTAGAGAAGCACTAGGATTAAAGTCCCTGAGACTTCCCTAAGAGGTTGCTCTAGTTAATGAGACATACACTGCAAAAATGGAAAAGCAGATTCTAGTTTATGGGAAAGCAGCTCAAAAGCTTTCAGAAAACACGTATCACCTCCACAATCGAAATAGATAGAAAGAAAGCACATTCAGAAAATATAATGAGGAAAGCAGTGAAGCAGGTGGCCTTAGACTTGGAGTTATGGAAAATGTGAAAATGAGTAGAAATACCTTTATTGCTGGCATGTTATGCAATGCCAATTTTTCCTGTACTGACTAACTGGGAAAAAGTTAAAATTAAGTGTGAGCTGGGCGTACTAAGCAGTTACTGCGGTATTAGAGCCAATACTCCAGGCAACGCAGAGCAGGCCTCATCTCTGCAAATATTCTGGGTTACTTGAAGAAGAAACAAGAGAATACAGTGAATGTCTGTTATTCTCCAGTTTAGGCTTGGTACATCACCAGAGAGGAGGAAGCATTTACTTTGAATAGGCACTTGCTGGTGGGGTAAATTCTTCTAGTCCTCTCTCAGATTTGTTGTTTTGATGGTATAGGATTGAATAAAATTAAAATGCAAGATAATGCACCATATACCAAGTTCTCTCAAGGAATTAAAAGCATCTACCTTATTGTGATTGGCAATATGCAGACATTGACTGCAGTTCAGTATCATCAACACAAAAGCATTTAGAGACAAGATGATGAACAAAACACACTGTTTGGTGAAAGAAACTGAAAGAACTAGGCAAGACGGATAGATTTACCTTTATTATGGCATGTGGTCAAAACTCTTCACCCTGTGTCAAGACAGAGTGCTCCTTCAAAGGTGGAGGCATAGCACAGTCTCTCATCAGTGGGTAATGTTGCTATTGCAGCCCAACACCATTCAATACCACGCTGCCACCTTGACTCAAAGCATTCTATAAGGGGTAGAAAAGGTAGGAGATCCCATGGGAACTTCTCCCAGCCCTAAGATTTCCCCAGGGAAGTTTTCCTCTCTGGGCAGTCCCATCTTTGCCATGCAGACAGGGCCAGCACAACTTCCTTTGGGATGGAGGGGTTAGCCGCAGCTCTTGGGGTGAATAATCCTGCCAGTGAAACTGCAAGATGATTTATAGAAAACGTTTGTTAAAACCTTTTGACTGGAGAGGCTCTGGGGACATCTTGGAAAATCTGGAGTGAAAAAAGCAGATACATAACTGGGTTCCTAATATAAATGCCTCCAGCTGCATATGCAAATAGGGTTTTCATATGATCACAAATTGGAAGCCATCTGGCAAGAAATCTCTTTCATTTTACCATCGGTTTCTTGGCTACTTGGAACACGATGAATAAGAAATGGAATAGCAAGACCTTGGAGGACCCAGTTACAAAGTAAGAAACAGAAAAATTATGTGCTAAGGATATAGACTTGGTATTTCTGGCAAATGTCTGCATTTTAGTGGACTTTTCACATGATACAAATAAATGTTTTGAGTTGTTGACAAAATTTATTTTTTCGGTTTTATCCAAGACATGAAAAAACCTTTTTCTATTTCTGCAGTAAGTCAAAACACCAAGGATAGCAAATGTTCTTTAACCACAAGCAAACAATACAAGCCTTGAGTGAAGCTTTGTTTGTTTGGGTTTTTTTTGCGCAAAGAGAAATTGCCTGAAGTGCAGATAACAGAGTGAATACAACTGCTTGGTTGCTCCCACTTGGAAGACTGTTGTTGTACATTTCTCTTTAATATTGACTAGTGTTGAAATAAAGTAGATTGTAAGGCTTTATTCTATAAATTGCTTCCTGCTGTGACAACAGGTATAAGTCAAGATATATGAGGGCTGAGGGAGCACTTTGCATGGATATTTCAGTCCTTGATAATGTTTGCTGGATTGCCAGAAGACGATGCTTCGGATGAGGTTACGCATGTGAAGATTCTGACAACTCATATTGGCTCCTCCAAGCAGAAGTGAAAGCATTTCATTGAAGAAGTTTCTGTTGAAATGTGTCTATACCCTCTGTTTCTCTGTACAAGAAAAGAAATATCATGTATTAGTTCTGAAGCTAGAACAGGAAGGAAGCTCTTCCTTGAGCTGAAAAGATGGAAAGAGAACTTCCCCATATAAAATTATGAGAAGGAGTGAATAAAGAAACTAGCTATCAGCAAAACATGTCTTTCATTTCCAAACCCACTTCTGTTCTTCCAAAAACCTGGAAGTGGGTTCTGGACACAATCTGACAATTAAAACAACCACTATTTTGTAATGCTGCTGTGTCAAAGAACGGGACTTCTTCTTATCACTTCTTTGAAAGCTGTTCCATTCTGAACTACATGGGCGTGTGTACCCTTCACAAGCGACTAAAGGTCCTAAATCTGTTTGCATATGTGAGAACTGAAGCCTGGCTCAGACACCACAATCCTTGTCATCTGTAGCAAGAACAGAGATTAGCTGTGATTGCAATAGTGTAAACCCTTTGTTAACATAATGACCTGCAAGAAAAGTAGGGAGCCCCTGCTACTGACTTACATGAGAGCATCTTTTTAATCCACTGCACCCTTTCATGTGCAGCTCTTTTAACACACACATTTCAGGCAGACAGGGAATTATACGTATTTTTTTTCCTCATTAATACCCCTATAAATTATGGGACAGAATTGATTTCCTCCAAGTCTAAAGACATGGCTATGTACACCTGTAAGGAACCATTTCAATAAATAATTATACTACCAATGGGAAAGTAGAGATGCCATGAGATGGCAACGAAGGACTGTGGCAATTCTGTTAAATGATTGTATTGAAACAGTGAGATCTGAGTACCCTATAGCACCACAGTATTATGACAGTTGTTGAGGAAATAGAGATCATTTGCCCATTTGCTGCTTCCACATTCCTAACATGAGAAAAATGTTTCCATTATATTGTTAATATTTCAGAGGTATGCAAGCTAAAATACAGGGTTTTGTTCTAGACCCTTGTACTCTGGGTGGCTCACACAGCTGTTATCTAAAATCCAGATACTTGTGACCTTGGGAATGGTTCTTCTACTTGCTTATCTGTATGGTTCCAGCAGGATACAGATAGCAGCTTTCAGTGGCAGTTTGTTGCCTTGGCTGGTGGCTAAAAGCAATATCTAAAATTAGTGTGAGGACTTTTTCTCTTCGGTAAAGATTTTGGTGCATTTTTGTTTGTTGGGCTAAAGTTTTGGGGATGGAAACATTTTCTTAGGAGAGCTCAGAGGTAGAAACTTCTGCTAGGAAAGTTTTTGTGAATAAGTGCCTGGATTTTTCAGTACTGCTAATTATCACCTAGAGAAATTACATGCAGAAATATCTAAACTTTTACTCCCTCTTGGGAGACAAACACTTATCTATTAGAGCTGGAGAGGAATCCATCACAAAAAAGAAAATTATATGCAAATGCAGTCAGTGGATGCCTTATGTGGACTTAGCTTCTTTATACAAGGCATTGTAAGATTGAGAGACTCATGTGATGGCTGAAGGAAATGGTGAATAATGACAAAGTGTGAGTTCCCATCGGCCATGATTTGGATGAGGCTGATAAATTTGCATTTAGTTAACCTGAAAATGTAACACTTGATTTTACCTCTCTTACAATTTTATATCCTTCTATCATAGGCCTGACAGAAATCAAAAGTACGTGTGTGTTTCCCAGTAATCTTAATTGCATCACATTGCATTTAATGTCTCCACCAGCCCATGGTTTAACTACAGTTGTGGCCATATTTCATGAGAATGTCAACATTACTTCAAACTCCACCTAATCAATCCACAATGAAGTTTTCTGAAAATGTCTCAATTTCATTGGTCCTCACTTTTTTTAACCAGGCACAATACTCCTTCCTAGACTGAAGAAATAGAATAAATGACTGTTACTGTATTTCCATTTTTAAAAGTTTCATTTGATTTAATGACTTCTGTATGGATATACGTATGTGCCCCCAATATTCCAGACAAAACTTAATGGAATTATGATGCCACCTTGGCTATTAATGGAATGAGTTCAGCTGATTAGTCAAGATTAATCTACTTGTTTTGACAAGGTCTTCAAGTTTACTTCTGTTTAAACAAACATAGAAAGCTTCTCACTGATGTTTATTAAGTATAAACCCAAATTTTTCTGTAATGGCAGTGAAAAGAAATAAATAGTTCAAAGGTGCAAAATAAACATTTTAAAGTACACTTTGAAAAGCAGGTGACCCTTGTCTGGTTTGTTTCCTCAGATGTAGTGAAACTATTCAACCAATTTAAAAACAGGAGACAATCCAGCATCAAATTCCTTTGCTGCAAGTGAGCAAGAAATACTATTTTATACATTTATAGGTAAAAGGATGGGTGTTATTTAGTCTTAAAAATGCGATTTAATGGAAGGAGCTGTATTACTACCAGGAAACTCTGAGTTGCAACTTTATATAGCAAACTTAACTAAATTCTGAATAGTAAATTCAATTAAATTGATCTTGAAGAAACTTAAAATCAAAATGATAGCCCAGGTCAGATGCACAGAAGACATTTAAGAAATACAACCCTACTGAATTTACTTACTGAATTAAATGTACTGTCTAGATACTTTGTTTTCCACCAGTTTTCCTATGACTCTTCCTCTGCCATATCCCCCTCCATCAGACAGTGACAGCTGAGACAATTAAGCCCTTAATGGAGGAATGTCACTGAGGCAGGAGAGGACAGGGGCCCTTTTATCTGGTAATGCGTAACAGTGGCTGGCAGAACAACAGTTCCCCTGGAGCTATGGCTCTTAAAAAGCTGCAGATGAGTTCCTGTACAGCTCCTACAGCTGTTCTTCATCTCTCTTGGTCTCATCACCCAATTAGTGAAAGATACATTAAGTCGTGCTTCTGCATGTGTTTTTGAGGTTGCAGCTATGCATGGATCCTCACAGCCAGTGCCTTGCCTGTGTAGGTTGTGCAGGCATGTCAGGGCTGGGTGGACAGAGGAGATGGCTGGTTGTTGCACATCAGTGCCTAACATCATTCTGGAAACAGCGCACAGCCTGGACCCAGAAACTGGAAGTGAAGACAGCTCTGCTAACTTACACATTGCCTAAGCGTCCTTGTCTGCAATGAAATCATTACTGAGGAGTCTGAAAGACACACAACTCCTTAATTATCCACTTCTCTTTCAGCCACAGCTCTGAATTGTCAGAATGAATCTTATCTATCCTGGCTTGTAATAACAACCAGCTCTGTGGGGTGGCACAGAGGAGCAGGGGGGGGTGGCACCAACCAGCTTCCAGGTCTGGTGGTACAGGGAGAAGGTACAGAGGAGGGGATGTCTGTGCAATTACCCACAGGCAATTCTCTTCGGAGAAGCTTGCTGGAGGTAGTTTCTAACATCTGGATTGAGAAACAGCTGTGATTTGCTGATCTACATAATTGAGATGCCTCCCTGAAACTAACTGTCTCCAGAGGAAACTCAGCCTCTGAGAAAATAAGACAACCAGGAAGGATGTGGTATTGAGATACATGGAAGTCAGGTCTCCCAACTTTCCATGTTTCCATGTGCTAAACATCTTTCTTGGGTACCCTGCTTCTTCACGGAGGATTTATAACAGGCAGTGTGAGTGCTGCAGGCTTGTGGGATCACCATGTGGAAGCTACTAGCTCATGACCAATTCTGTGTCTCTGGTTATGGTATTTGAGCTGATGGACATGTATCCATCTCTCTGTCACTGCAGTGCTCTTGCCCAGGAAGCATTTCAGGTCCTGTGTCCAGTCTCTGTCTTCAGACACCAAACTTGCCCTTTGGACTCTATTCCAGTTCAACGGTGCCAGGATATTATATTTAGGCTATTTTTTTGTTATTTTGACCTCTTTGTGCTACCCCACACTGTTCTACTCCCTCCTTGGCTGCCAGCCCCTGTGGTGGTGGTCCAGCATTTCTCTCCACACTCCTGGATCAAATGCTCAATTTCCCCTGCTAAGCCTGTTCTTGAAAAAGCCTGTTCCCCCTATCCCCTAATCAATATCTATTTTCTATGAAACTCCATGGGAAAGCTTGTGTGTTCCTAATAAATGTCTCTCCCCTCTCAAATGTTACTTTGAGTGGTGAGGGGAAAAGGAGAGACAGAGGCAGGGATAAGCAGAAAAGCAAGAAATGATAATGGAAATATTTTACATTCCTCCAAATGCATGAAACTGTGCCTGTCATTTCACAATTAAAAGTGGGATTCAGCTGTCTTTCCCCAGAATGTTATGAAATGACGGGCAGCATTTTTGCAGTTTAGAGAATTCTAAGACATTTCTAAAATATATAATATAGCAAAGGCAGCCTTCACTGGATTTTTTACCAAGATAATTTTCTATGACAGCTAATTTCTTATTAACAAGCAAACACATCACTTTTAATTATCTTAAGTGCATGCCTCTTGCATAGATGAAAACTGGTTTTCAACTGTATGTGCCAAAGTTATAACTTTTCAGGAAAATGTAACTACTACAAATAATATAATTGAAATGCAAACAAAGCACAACTCACAAGCAGAGGAAAAAAAATTCCCTGTCTTATGAAAACAGGTGATTTTATCAGCCACAAGTAAATTTTTCAGGTTACTCATCTCTCTCAAACACACACAGTCCTGCTATCTGATCAGCTACCACATTTTTTGCTCACATGTACATAATTAGTGCTTCATGTTTTCTAACGCTTCTCTATCACACCCAGTGCCAGGAATGTAGTCTCCTCTGCTTGACAGTGCTTGAGGCTGATCCAGACCTTGGGCTCTCACTTGTGCTCTGCAAGGGGTCTTTGTTATCATGCCTGGCTAACCATCTACCTCCCTAATTTAATATACCCACTTTGAGAAAACAGACCCTAATCTTTATACTGTTTAAAAGTTTGGTCTCATGTGGGAATTTTGAATTGCCAAGTAGAACAGGGTTATGTCTCAAGTTACCTTTGCCTCATAAAGACCTGAGCTTTTATATTCCACAGATGGAAGGTGTAGAAAGCAAATCTACCCACAAAGACACAAACACACCATATGCAAATCTTGCTTACTCTGACTATATGTCAAGATAATAATAATAATGCCAAGCTGTAGAGGTGTGTTATTGTAACTTGTACAAAGTGAAATATTCCTTATTTCCCAACTAACATTCCTAAATATCCTATTATATAAATAAGGTTATTTTAATGGCACACACATAACTGCTTTATAAACACCTCTCTTAAGACAATGATTACTTCCATTTATATGCTAAGATGCATCTATCTCTCAATGGTTCTATATGACTGGAGAGAAGAACAGGAAAATCACAGCTCAGTATTTAACAAAAAGCTCAACACCTAAACTGGGATCACCTCTCTGCCATGAGAGATATGGGCATATTAAACTTTGGTATTTAGGGTAAAAGTGCACAGTTAATTGCTCCCAGCACTCTGCCGTGTCTTAGGTCTAAAGCTAAGTGCCTTCATATTGAAACATGCAGAAGCTCTGGCTTAAAACTGCAAAAAAATATTACTGCTATGAACTAGATCCTTAGGGCTACACCAGATGTGCTTCTGGCCTAAAGCATGAGTCCTTTCTCAACACTTTATATTATGTGGGTTCCATTTGTTTTGGGAAATGGACAAACTGTGGTGGAACAGCTTTTCTCTAGTGGATGAATCCTGTAGGGTTCTGAAGTCCCTCCTAAATTTTTCCTCCATGAGTAAATATAAATACTTTTAACTTCAGTAGACCTTTCATACAGAAAGCTGAAAAGAACATCTCCTGCTGATTTCTATAGCTAATTGAGCTTTCATGCATTAAATTTCTGTGAGGATGCTGTTACCAGTCCTTTCTGAATAGCTCTGCTTGTGGTCATTTCGGTGTATATATTTACTGCAAGCTGAGCCACATTCTTTTTGGAACCCCGTTGACTCGAGCATAGTCTGTACATTGAGTTGAAGTCTTGTTCATGCAGAGTGAAGTCAATACAAGTATTTCCAGGGCCTCAGATGGGCTTTGATGGGCTCTATCCCAGGACAAGAGTTTACAGCATTTGGAGCCAGAAAAAACTGAGTGAGGTCATCTGGTTTCGTCTCTAGTTAACCACAGGATATGCAAGTTTTATCCAGATATGACAGTACTGAAATAACATTTTTTTTTGCCTTAGGAGTTTAGAAAATGTGTGCCATGGAAAGGAGAAATGGAGGTCCCTCTGTCACAGTGTGGCACCCTGGCTGCTGGGACTTGCTTAGGAGAGAAGCTCCTGGATGACTCCAGCTCCATTGACAGCCACTGAGTCACAGACTGTGCAGCACAGAACTCACTTCCTTCTCAGATCCTGAAGGAAGCTCAGGATTGTCAAACAGCGCCAGGAAATTTAATCAATGCTGTTTCCTATCAAACTCATGAACAAAAGGGGTAAGCACAAGTCAGGCTGTCACACTTTAGGGCCAGAAAAGACTGCAAAAACCAGCCAGCTTAATCCTCTCATGATGTGTGTGTTTGTATAGTACAGTATGGAAAAGAAATATGGTTGTACTAGGTTAAATCAGAAATATGTCCAGCCAAGTACTACTTCCAAAAGCAGCAGATGCTTACAAGAAATACAAAAAGCAGGGCAATATAAAATCATCTGTCTCATAATAAGTGGTTTAGGAATCTTTTGAGCTGAAGGTTGGATGTGGACCAGTATACTGCAATAAAGTGGTGGAGGTGTCACTTCTCCACAAACTGCCCAATTTTATTATTTTAATTTTTTTTGACTCCTTGAGTTTACTCTCAGAATCTAGATTAATCCCCTTTTAATATGTTTAATGCCATCATAGAAACTCTGTGTGAGGGTAAATCCACTCTCTTCTCGTAAGCTGTCTCAATATTTTCCTCACAGCTACAAGGAAATGTCTTATTTCAAGGCTAGATTTTTCCAACCCTAACTTCCTAGTGCTAGATCTTATCATGCCTTTGTCAGTACACTTGAAACTGAGGATGGAAAAGAGATTTTTCTCCTTTCCTTCCTCTCTTGTACTGTATTCATTTTTAAGTAACAGCCATGCAGAATTTTTAAATCCTGGTCCACTGGACCATTTAATCGCATGATTTACTTAAGTACATAAGTAATCCCATTGACTTCTATGGGACTGTTCTCAGGTTAAAAGTTAAATGCATGGTTAAGTGTTTTGCTTGAATAGTATTTAAGTTCTTTCTAATTTCTCATTTACTTGCTTTCCGTGCTCATGATACTTGATCTGCACAGTGTTGGAAGCGCAGTGTTTCAAGTAAATTATTCAGTATGGGATCACATAGGTTACAACACAGCAATTTCCATAGCATCTTTTGTCTAGCACTGAAGGAATTCTGACTGATGGATACCAAGGGCTTTATTTTCGCTGAGGATCTAATGCTCTTCATTCCTGCTAATTCCCTCTGCTGCCTAGTTTATTTGTTCAGCAGTGCCCTAAACAAGAAAGGTTTCCTTCAAACAATAGGCTGCTTTGCACTCTGTGTGTGTGTGGTTTACTGAATCCAGACCTAGTGAAAATGTACTGGTCTTCAGCTGGTATGAATCAGAGCTGTCTGCAGAGACCAGGGAGCTTTGCTTATTTATATCAGCTAACTATCTGACCTGTTGTCTACTGTTTTAATATATAAATGTGTCTATGTGTGCAGTTATGTATGTAAGACCCAGGCAGAGGAACAGGCCTTCAACCATCTGCTCTTGGGATATGAGATACAATGTTGGAGGCACAAGGGCAAAGGCTGAAATGAAAGTTCATTACTTCCCAAGTTCAGGTATGGAAATGCACAATGTGGTATTGTCCCCCAGTACCAACAGCAAAATATTTCTGAATAATATATGTGACACAGTTCTGCCTGTACCATGGACATTTGAAAGTTTTCTAGCAACTAAGGTGTTTCAACTGCATCTGCATTATTAAGGGTTTTTTAGTATTAGTCACTGACCATTTTTGAGCCCTACATACCCGTGACTAGGGGTTCTGGCTACTTTTGCAAACAATGTGAAGCAGCCATTTCAGATCAAAATTGATTGGAAGGCTTGGAAGGCTTGGAAGTTAAGTATTACCCAGCTCATGGTTTCAATTATTTTCTGAAAATTTCTACATTTGGTCTATTGACCAGATGGAGAGCCAAACCGCTTCTAGAAGGTGCTGAGAATATAGTGACTCCTTAAAATACAGTATTACCCCAACAATCCAGATTTGCATACCCCAAATATCCTTCCAGCAGGTGAAATTTCATGGATTTCTGCATTTGGAGAGAGCATTTTGTCCATTGTGCAAAAACATTCACAGTGAGCCTATCTTCTAGAATTTTTTAAAACATGCTTTTTCTGCAGGAACAAAATAAAAACATAAGGAATAAAGAATAAGAATTCCTACAAACCACTGTCCACAAAGCAGGATGTGTGATACTGTGCTGGACACTATAATGTAGCTGACTGAAAACCTAAATAAAGCCTAGCATGACTTTGAATTGTTAAGAGCCTAATGCTAAGTATATTATTGTACTCTGTAGGAGTTTGCCTTCATCTTTTACGAGTGTAACACTTTGATTTAAGTTTTTTAAAAAGATGATGATTTAAACATGGTAGCTGCCATCTCAGCTGACTGCAAGTTGTGCTAGAAAATGGCAGACTGGATTTTTTACAACTTGAAGTAATTTCTAAATTTCTTGTGCTGTAAGTAGGAATGATCAGACCCTGCCAGCTTCCATGCATGAGAGATGTTGCACAAATCCATATTCAGTAGGATATCCAAGTCTCACATTTTGGCCTGAATCATACATGTCACAGAATCATAGAATTACAGAATGGTTTGGAAGGGACCCTAAAAAAATCATCTAATTGAACCTCCCCATCACAGGTAGGGAACATCTTCCTATAGATCAGGTTGCTTCCTGCTAGCTGAGGTGCACGCACTCACTGTGCACACTCCAATCTGGACTGGTGAATCCCACAATTCTTTTCTTAGTGTTTAGCATTTCACAGTACCTGAAAATGTATTGAAGTGTGGGCAAATCACCCCATCTTTCCCAGAATGGTTTCATACCAGAGCCGAAGGAAATATGAAGAACAATAAAAGATTTCCAGAGTTATATAGTTGTCCTGTTCTGCCACATGAGCATCTTCATGGGCTTCCTACATTATTTTTGCTTGCACTAATGATTTGGCTGCTGGTAGAAGATATGAATTCATATACTTCCAATCAGAAACATTGTTCTTGCTCATGTCTCCCCAGACATTCTGTACTTTGTTTTCCTATTTCACCTTCCTTTTCCTTTCTGCCTTTTTTCATTCATTCCTAATTATCATTTGCTCTGAACTCAATTTTTCTTTTTTTTTTTTTTTTTATTCTCCTCCCATTTGTCAGGTCTCTGTAACTACTGTTGTTTTTTCACAGTGCTTTAAAAAGCTTTGAATAGTGAGGCAGATGCATGGGGCAGGGTACCAGTTATATAAAAGGACAGCTGTAAAAACATGCGCAACAGCAATTAAGCAAGAACTCTTAGAAGCATGCAGTCATAAATCGTAATTGCAGTAATGGTCTTCTTAGAAATTGTCCTTAATATTTGAAATGGAGAAAATGTAAGCTTCAGGCAGTATCCCAGCTTTGCTTCCTCCATCTCTGTGCTACTGCAAGCAAGGGGTCTGTGTGTGTCCGATTATCAACTACATTGAGGAAGCCTTATATTCCAACATCCTTCTTTGGGCTTGCTGTCCTACAGGCACTGGAGCACGGTCCACTTTAAATGCAGCAGAAACAAAAGGCCAAGCTACCAGGCAGAGGATTACTCCCCAACAAAGCAATTTCCAGTTCCTTCATTGAATATTATCAAGGCCCTATCCTGAGTGCCCTCAATCTCTTTACAGCAGGTTAGGGCAGCTACTGTCTTCAGGAGTTGTCCTGTACCTCACAAACTGGTAACTCAGTCCTCTCAATTTCAGTAGACTCTGCAGTTGTTTTCAATAATCGGTCACTCTTTTAACTAGGTGATGCAAGCTGAATGACAAAGACATGCTTTAGCAAACCAGATGAATACACAGAAGGAACCCTGTTCCTTTCTGTTGCAGGTTGAAAGCCGATGTATTACGTGTCTGCATACAATAAAACTTTTTTGTTTTAATGTTCCTAGGGAAGCTTGAAACTAAACGCTTGAAAAACATCTGGTTCAAAACTGCAGCATTTTAATATTAAATGCTTCCTGAAATCTGTTTGTGTAACTGTACCATGCAGGTTTGCTTCATAGCTTTCCAATAAATTGTTTCTAGCTCATTTTGTTATCCTTGCACTGACTTTGATATCTCCTGCTGATAATACAACGTCAGTAATAGTGCTTCTCCAAGTTTAATAGTTAGCTGATATCCTAAGCACAGATTCTGATGACAACTGCATAATTTTTAGGTTTCAGCTTCATATTGTCCTTCATTCAGCTCTAAGGTTTAAACTTTTTGCTCCCTAAAGTGAATTAAAGTTTTGCTACAGTTTTGTCTCCCTGAACACAGTCTTCAGTATCACCATAGGTCCCTTCTGCAATGCCTCTGGATAAGGTGGGGAAAAACTTTGCATGGCCCTGTGAACAACGTTGTCATATTACTGCTGGAATTGATACTTAGAACTTTGTGTAAGAGCCCTGAAGGGCTTGGAAAACAAAAAAAAATTCAGCAGTGAAGTGGAAGATGTTTTTTGCACACCGAATTGTCATCCTTATAATCCATGGATAGGTGAGCAAAAGGAAATCAGAAAAGGCTCATCCATTTTAAGTGAAGTTGGTCTTGCTGGCCCCAAAAGCTGTAGCTTAATAATTCCGGCTAAAGCAACATTAACATCTCAGGGTGATGCTCTAAGTTTCGCAGGCTGATTTCTCCTTTCTGCTGGTTTCATGTTTGTGCTGAGCACAGCGCAGAGTCCTGACCTGGTATTGCCTGACCTTCCTCCAGACAGAGTAATTGTGTCAGCCTGACTCTGAGCTTCAGGGCTTGTGAACTTTGGGATCCTGTCATGCTAATACAGCTGTGCTACACTGGGGGCCTGAGCCTGAGATATTTTTGCAAGATGTGTAGCTTAGATTGACTGTATCTATTCAGCTTAAAGCAGCCTCAGCTCCTCTGTCTGAGGCCTTCCAGCATGACTGAGAGCACCTCAGGAGCATGCCTCTCCCTCTGGGCTAAAGAAGGAGCCTTGGTTCCTAACTTCAGGTAACCAGGTAGAGCTCAAAGACTGAATACAGAACTTCAGGGGGCCTTCGAGAGCCTTTGAAATACAGGAGAAGGCACTAAGGGGCTCCTGAAGCACTGGGAAGGATGAAAACAAAACAAAACAAAAAACCAAAACAAAACAAACTTTTACAGCACAAAAATTCAATTCTATACCCTTAAAACCCATACTAACTTTTAGCAAAGCTTTGTGCATGCTTTAGATTAGCCACTTAATTACACCACAAACCCCCACAAGGATTTAATTTCAACTGAAAGCAGTAGAACTAATAGCGTGCTTACAAATAAAGCTGCTTACAAATAAAGCTAATTAAGATTTCGTAGAACGAGGGACTATTTCATACAAATACCAAGAGATTTAATGTCAGTATATAGCACTTTCCATGACTCATTGAGTCTATAAATAGGTACAGGTATTTTCAGCCTGATCATTATATGCCTGGCCTAGCTCAGAAAGAAATGCATAGGAAATGTGTAGCATAGTAGGAAACAACTCTTACAAACAGAAAATAGTTGTGTAAATATCTAACTGGAACAAAATCCTATAGCTGATGTACAACACAGGAAATTCCATTTCAACATATTTCTTGATGCTTAATCCTGCCAGGTGGAATGGATCAACAAAAAGGGAGAAGTCTCAGTACATGGTGAAAAAATGTTACACATTTGTGGAGGTCATCCAACAGGACCTAAGAAAAATCCGCAAAGCAGCTACAACTCTCAGTGCTCAAGTTCAGCTTGGTTCAAGCCCAATGCCTCAATATCTTGTAACAATCATTTACTTTTCAATTTATCAGTATCTTGCAAAAAATCCATTTTAACTGAAATTCCTTTTCAAGCTATTTTCCTATTTTTTTCCCAATAGATAAATATTATTTCAATTAAAATAGAGTAGCAGTGGAATAACAGGGGTAGGAAATTTGGGTTAGGGAAAAAGACACTTTCTACAATTAGTTCCCAAAAGCTTCTTCAGACTGTCTCTAGAGTGATTTAACATTAGAAGAGTACCTTATTAATTTCAACAGCATCAAAAAGCACTGAATCATCTGCTTGTATGAGAGTGGGGAAAATTCAAAATGTCAGCACAATGTCATGACATGACATGCTATAGTATAGCTTATCAAAGCACTCAAATTCAGAAGAAAATAAAATAATAAGAGGAAACTGATGAAAAATGGAGATCTACATAATACATCATGCAAATCAGATTCAGAATTTTAGAAGAAAAGAGAGTGGATATTTCACATGAAACTTGAAGGTATTAATGATGAGATTTTTCTTTAATTAAATTCAAAACAAATGAGAGAGAAAAAGCTTTTCAGAGTAAGCACGATTAACAGCTGCCTTTCAGGAACAGTATGTTGGGTTCTTAAGTGCACTTCTAAGGTTAAGTTTAAGGCCAAAATGAAATTTAACAGATATACTAGCTCTATTAATTTTGTCGTTGGGCTTCTTACACCTTCTCTTTCAGTCATTATATATATATGAAATAACTTCAGAGCAAAGGACTAGGATTTTGTGGTTTTGTAAAAAGAAATAGATACATACAGTAGTGCCTCTTTCCATGTGGTTACAGAATGGTTATAATAAAGTATGAGGAGTAACATCTAAAATGATGCAAAACACTTTGCAATGTTCAAAATCAACTGAATTGTGAACAGGAGCTCAACACACACCAGAACTCGGTGTCTCACATTAGCTTAAGGACTGGCTTTGCAAGATGCAAGCATGTGCTTGACCAGAGACTTCCAAGGAGACCTTCAGAAAGCAGACAATTATGAAAGTAAGTGGTGGGATCTGTGCCATTCCCCACCCTCTTCCCCTGGGGCAAGAGTGCTGTTCTTCCTCCCCACAGGGCTGGGGCTGCCTGCTTTCTCACAAACTCCTGTGAACTATGAGAGATGTGCTGAAATCACCCTTTTCACTCTAGATTGAGTAAAGCTTTCTCTATACAGAGTCAGGTTCAGAAAGATCAGCAAATGAACACTGCTAGTAAATGAATATTGGCAAAGAGAAATGTCAAAAATGAGTGGACAAACCCTTGCCTGAAAGATTAAAGTCTTAGGATTCATTACACTTGTAGGTTAATAGCACACGTTTCACAAGCATCTGTAATAGATTGTCTTCCTTTGTGCAAATGTATTTTCCATTTTCACTCTCTCCTGAGCCGAGCATGAGGTTTAGAGGGGGAGAGATACACTGCCCCTTCTGCTTCAGCCCAAGACCCAGGGATCCTCAACAAAGAGTCTGGCCAGGGGATTGCAAGGTCTGCAAGGGTGCCTGCTTGGTATTTCCACAGAAGAGAAATTGAAATGTTTTGGGTAGTGATGAGTCTTGGTCAAGGAGTAAGCAGCAACTCAATGAGAGATGACAATTCATATAGATTACAACAAATTACATATTCCATTCCATCCATCATTTTCAGAAAAAAAGTGTGGAGTTATCTTAATTTTTAATGCAAACTGGGGACTTGCAGTTCCATTTAGAGCTAATAGACTCTTTCTGATAACATATTTAAAATTAAATCCATCAAATCTCTTGCCTAAGCAGCATTAATCATGCTAGATCTTAGGCATCAATCATCAATTGGCTTTTATGAATTATTAGGTAAACAAAATAAATAAAACATCTTAAAGTTGCTGTTACAGACTGTGGGCTACAGACACTCTCCCCATCTCCTCTTTGACTCCAAGGGAGTAATATTGCTGAATATCACAAGGTGGGATATGATTTGTTAACAATACCTGTCCATATTTTATATCAAGCACCTTTTAGAATTTAAATATCTCATTTCAAAGTATCCAAAACTCTGTACAAGACAAGAAAAATCTCAGACATATTTCACAGACGTGGAGAAACTGAAGGAAATAGCATGAAGTGGGCAACCCCCCCAAAACACTGGCAAGTATAATGATGTATAAAATGCCAAAAATTGCTTATCTCATTCCAGAATTTGCTCATATGCCAGCCTGCATCTGGGCTCCTGATTTTTTTTCAACTCCTGTAGCTTCAGGAGTTGTACATGAAGGGCCTTATATAACGCAGTGGTTTTTATAGCAAGCTAAAACTATGCTGAAGAGATTAAATGTTGAAAGCTATTTTTAGCCAAACTAATGGTATCAATTTCACTAATAACATAAGCTTCAGGTGTCTCCTAAGGTAAAAAGTAAGACGATGGAAGACCTAACATGAGAAAAGGCTACTGACTACAGAAAAGTAGCAGTTCCAAATTACATTAAATCAAGCAATTCTGCCCAACACTCCCCCTGGTGGTTTTGCCCACAGAGATGAGCATGAAGTCGCATACATGCAAAATCCTCCAGCCTAATGACTAAACGTCCTGTAAATAGGATTAAGTACCTTCTCATCAGATAAGTAGAACATGGCAAAATCCCTGACACTCCCAGAAATTAGATCAGAACACAGCCCAGCCCCTTCCTGACGCAGGGAGCAATTTTGCAGAAGAGGTACAAAATATTAATGGTAAATATACTTGATTTTTAAAATTTTTTTTGGTTGTGTGTTTGTATTTCTTTGCAAAGTTAATTGGTCTTTTGCTGTAAACATAAGGGTACAATATGTGAGTAACTATAGAAGTAAATCCTGGCAATAAACAAATCCAGGCTTTTAATTTACATATGCTCTTGCGACTGATAATTGCATTTCCAAGAAGGCTATACTGGCTATCTACAAGGCATCTGAATACTGTGTTCACTTAATCAGATGAGAACCATAAAGTGCAGTTGCATGGTTTCTGGAAAATAAACCTTTCGCCTTGCTCTTAGGAGGGAAATAAAGCAAATGGCATTTCTTTCCCTTATTTTGTAGGGATTTCTTTCATTTGTTGATCTGTTTGTTTACAAAACTGATCTAATTGCTGATTGCTTGGCACACCTATAGCTGTGTCTCTTATATTAAGTCTTATTCTGAAGGACACTGAAAGGAATTGCATGTTTGGGCACAACAAAGGGAGCAACATTCCAGAAACTCCCTTCTTTAAAACTGGCAGTAGTATTTAGCATGGATGTATTTATAATATGAACTAAGGACACAATATGAGATCAGTAATTAGTGTCTTTCACAAAGCAGAAAAGGGACAGACAGAGCAGCATAAGCTTTTGATTTTATATATATATATAGCTTTTGATTTTATATATATATAT
>VWZU01005092.1:125759-142533 GCA_013397095.1 Sterrhoptilus dennistouni | reverse complement strand
ATATATATGTCCTGATTCTGTTAACCACTGTGCAAACTCGGTGGAATCCATCTAATTAATCTAAATAGATAATTAGAAATGAGGTCAAGCTGCTTACTCATGTATTTTCAGCAAGAGTAGCATTTAGGTGCATCTATACACCTCAGAAACTATAGTTAAACACAAAATTAACGGGATCCTGTTAGATACTTAGTGTTATAGTTAGTATTAATATTTATTTAGTACACCTAGAATTCTGATCTTCCTGACAATGTTTGCGTGTAACTGCACAGAACTGTTTTTCTTAAACAGAAAGAACATGAGGTTCTCTTGGATATTTATAATACATGTGCTGTGTCTGAAGGGCCACCAGTGCGCACCGACGAAGCAGGAGGAAATGAATCTCCGGGACAACCTCAAGCGTACGTATGCTTTTCCTGCCAGGGTGTGCTGGAAGCCCTCCCCCTGGAGACTCCCCAGGTCTCCAGCTGGGGAGTGCATTTTGACTTCCACTTCAACAAGTTCCACTTGCATGTGTGGAGCTTGGAAACCATAACAAAGGTGATTGCATGCCTACACACACACAATAGGAAGATAAGAACAAGCAGAATGAAAAAGCATAAGGGATTAACAGATAAGCATCACCCGCCAAAAAAGAAAGTATTTACAGCATTTTTATAGGATTTTCGGTTCCTTGTAGATCAGCAGAATATAAACCAAACCCAAAATTCAACTCAACAGATTTTGAACTATTTTGTTTGTTCAAATAATCTTTGAAAATATTTCCTCTACACTTATATATTTCACTGAAAAAGGTGGCTTTTACAAACAACTGAAATAAAATTACTTTATTCAGAAAATAGCAGCTATTCTGCACACACACACACACCTCTAACCATGGCTTTATTTTGTGGATAGAAAGAGGATTAGCCATTAAACAATCCTGTGCTTCAGTCTATGTTGACAAAATTTCTATAATAAACAAACAAAAAGTTAGGGATGAGGAAGAAAGATACAAAGGAAGAAGCGATCGATGTCTTATCAGCGGTCTCAAGGTGATATGGTTTTACTTGTTTTCTATCGTTCCAGTGATAGTCAGGGTATTTCCACAAAGAAAACAAATACAGATAAAGGACAGGCAATCATGCAGAGCTTCAAGGTGCAAAACCTGGCCAGCCCAGGTTTTCACCAAAACTCTATGGTCATTACTTCACGGGAAGTCTAGAAACTGAATTTTTATGAAAACAGGTTGAAGGCACTTGTAATCTACATTTTCAAAATGTAGAGGGAAGCTGTCACAGCCTTCTACCAGATCAAAGATAAATATAAAGGTTATGCCATTAGAAAACTGATGAGTGATCCTTGGCAATATCCAAAACCTAGGATGATTGTGCAATCTGATGTGGTTGACCCTGCTTTGAGAGGGGGGGAGGGGGTGCCAAGACTCAATAATCTCCAAAGGTACCAGCCTGAATTGTTCTGGGATTCAGCATTCAGCAGAGGGACAGTTGAATATATATTTGGAGTTACATACAACTGATCCTTGTAAAAGCTCTGGGCCAGATTCTTATCTGATGGAAATTGTCCTGTCTCAGTATTATTCAGCATTCACTGTCTCAGATTTGGCTCTGCCACTGTATGGAAACATAGAGCTATTTCATTCTCCTTCATCATCAGCGCATGACAATTTGCAATAGTGTTAAAATCTGATTAAGTCACTGTATAATTTGTCTTTTTTTAGAATTATCTGAAGTTGGAGAGAAGTATGTCGATGAAGAGGTAAAGAAAGCTTTGATTGGTATTAAGCAGATGAAAATTATGATGGAAAGAAATGAAGATAAGCATATAGATCTGATGAAAACCTTGAAGAAGAGCAGTGAAGAAAAACAGGTAACATAAATGCATCTGTGTGGTTTTTCTGTTTATTCTGGGAAGAATGTAAACCAAATTGTATGTACAAAACAAGCAGTATACATATTTTCATGCAGTCATGGGATTGAGAGAAAATCTGCTTCTGCCCCTTTGCCTCACAAGCAGAGGAAAATTGCACATACTGCTCATTTCTAAAAACCCCTGCTTCACTGAATTCACACCAAGGCAACTGCAGGCACTTTTGTGCAGAAGGTTCAGTAGCTCTGCCCTCCATGTCTCTATACTTCTGGGGCCACAAGATGTTTTCCAGCCTGCTTTGCAAACTTCAGACCTGCAGGAGAATATCAAAGCCACAAATGAGAATGTGCTCTAAAGAAAGTACAATGAATCAGGGAAATTTTCAATGTCTTAGTGCAATGCCTAGGCTCAGAGCCATGTGCTCAGATGATCTGAAGAAACTGAGGTTTACTGTATATTTAAAAAAATACAAATATCCTAACTCTGTTTCAACAAAATGGAAGGAAAATTCCCTCCTGGCCCAGCATCTGGTAGTTAGTTCAAACTATTGGTATTAACAAGCCAAAAAGTACCTGATAGCTTTCTAACATCTTAGGAACACCAGTGCACTCCCACAATCAACACTCTTGATAGATCTTACTGGATGATTTCATTTACACAGGACTTACATCCGCAGTAAGAGTTCATAAAACACTGCATAAATGTATTAGAAAGATCAGAAAATAACTAAACATAGATTATGAAAACTGCAGTTACTGTCTCCATCAAGCACATTCTGACAGAAGTCTTCTTTTATGTTAGTCTCTTCCCAATTGGAATGCTGACAAAAAGGAATAAGCCTCACAAATTAAAAGGTTTCTGTCATACTTAGAGATAACTCAGAACATTGTTTGGAAACCAAAACTATTAAAATACATTGTAATTGGAGAGAGAAATTGATGATGTGCAGTCTACTTTAATAGAAAGAACTTTTCTCTTTCCATTGTCAAGTCTATTCCAAAAATGCTGCTTTTGATCTGCTCAGCTTTGTGCCCTAACTGAAGAAGTAAATAGAAGCAGCATTGTAAAATGCTTCTTGTTGCCCTTCAGTATGGAAAGAGTGCTCACACTTCGGCAAGAGCAAGAAAAAATCCCCTTACTACAGCCTTTTGATTAGTATACTCACAAACAGCAGGGATGCTATACTTTTATATATTTCTCTGTTGGAAAGACTTTGTGGCAAGGATCTACCCTTGTGAAATATCAATCCATTAAAGGTAGAGAAAAGCAACAGAAAAGCACTATTTGTGGGACAGATGAATACTGCTCAGATGATATGGAGAAAAAATAACACAAGTTGAACACATGACCATGTGGGAGGCTGAATTCTTACACAGAATGATGTGTGAGTTTTTTCTTAACATCAAAAATCCTGGTAGACTGTAGAGATCCATTTGTTTCTGTAGGCTGTGCCCCGTGAGAGAACAATATCAGAAAAATGCTATAAGGAAAAGGTTTTCAATGTTCAGTTCTCTCCATATGTGACTGCAGCTGAGAAGGCAACCTACACCAGTGGTTAGGGATTAGCAAAAAAAGGAGCCATAAATAGCCAAAATTATCAGTTATCAATACTGGGGTAAGTACTTAGAATACTAATCTGAAAATTGCCCTCAACTGAATCTTTTTCCTTAGCAAGCCTTGCAACTTATGGATGAAGTAAAGGCAAGACTGGAAGAAGAGGAAAGACAATGTCAAGTATCCTTGAAAAATCTATGGGATGAATGCGAATCTTGTTTAGAAAGTACCTGCATGAGATATTATACAACTTGCAAACATGGTGTGTCAACCTTTAAGAGAAAGGTAGGAAGAAACTTTGTATCTGGAGAATACTCTCGAGTTCACCCAAAGTTTTAGAGACAGCACATCCTAGTTTCCCAATACCTAGGTCTGCCAGTTATATCACCTTACTAAAATTAATTTGATTTGGAGGGTCTGGAAATATGAAGTTATATGGTAGAGATTACATGTGATTATGGTCATGGAATGCTGAGTCAAAATGAGTTCAGTTGCACCCTGGCAAGATTCCATGAAAACTGATGACTCCCCTAACTCCAACAGACCCATTCCAGATATACAATGTTTTCTCCCACAGTGGGACTTGAACTAAGATGCTAGATAACTGTTTCTGAAAAATACTGCATAAATTATTTATGGTTCATCTGAAAATCAGCAAAGTTAAAAGTATAGATATTGATAGCAAAATTACACAGGGGAAAAAACGCATATTGCATCATTCTTTCCTATATTTATCTTAAATAAACTCTTTAAGTAACAAACAAAGCTTTAAAATGCTTAACCTCTTATAATAAAGGAACCTGTCAGCAAAGGAGATTCCCCTAATTCTACTAGAAAGAAAATATGGTTTCCTGACTAGCCCATTATTACTACAAATTTAACAATTACAATCACATTTTTTTAATTTGGGCATACGCTTTAAGCGCAACAAACTTCTGAAGCAAACCTGTAATTGCTGCTACTAAAATATTAGCCAGATTCCCTAGCTTTCACCCCTCTCATGTACTGAAAAACACAATAACCTAAATATTAAACATGGTGTGTTTCAGGCAGGGTTTAGAGAAAAGATGTTTAATATTTGTGTATATTCTTAAAATAATTCAGGTTAAAATGTGGGAGATATTAAATTTAAGACTGTGATATTTTTAGCTTTTTAGATACCACCCATGGGTAGCTCATATATATGTTTTGGATTTTCAAGAGTCTGTGGATGCTGCAATTACTGCAGTAAAAGTTATACACTGCATTGTCACTGTCTTTGACCCTCTTGGTAACTTCCTCCATGAGTTATTTGATTTATTTATTTAAAGCATTCAAAGTAAGAATTGTGCTGTGACTTAAGTCATTTAAAAGAAAAAAAAAAAAAAGAAAAAGAAAAGAAGAAAAAGATGAGAGCTGTGGCTGAGGACACATGGAGAACAGGAGCAATACTGGCTTAGGCTGTTCCTGCAATGCTGTTTCACACTTCACCTTCCTTCTAAGCTGCACTAGTGGTCAGATCAAGCCGATGCTTTGTCTTTTATTTTAAAAAAATATTATATATAACTATTTTAATCTATATGTATATCTGTCTATATCTATTCATATCTATATGTGTGTGTTTTAGCAGGGTGCTTCTTAACCCTTACCTGTTTCCTAATACCATGGAGTGTGGCTCAAAAAACCACTCCATTGGCTCAGGCCAAAGTATTGCCTTCAAGGAGGGAGCAGGGAACCAGTGGCTGAGACCCAGGAATGGAACTCTGTAATAGGAGAACTGACACTTGGCCTCTTACATGGTAAAACCATGGACTCAGAGCCACTGCTTTATTGATTTTGCTGGTTTCCATTCACACAAGGACGTGAGGATCTGCCCAACGGTGAAAGAGGGCAGGCTTTTTACAAATCAAGGTGAGAACAATCACCTTCTGCTCCCTACACTGCACATAAGCAGACAGAAATGCATCTTACATCTTTACAACATAAAGTCCAAACTGTCTATTGGAAGAAACCCAAATGCTGATGATAACTTTGAGCCCCTACAGATTAAGGACAACTGGCAGGATTTTTACTCCAGATCTGATTTGGAACTCATGATTTAGATTAAATGCACTTCCCCTCTTTGGGATCTAGTGTCTTAAATTACTTCAGAGAACATACCATGTTGGCAGTTATTAAGAGGGCTTTGTTTCAATGAGTATTTGAAAGAGAAAAGTTAGAGACACTTACCTGAGTGGTGAGAAATTGATAACTTGTCTATCTCCTGATCTGTCTCCTTCTTATACTCAGGTTGAAGATTTTTTGAGGAAAATACCTCCACTCATATTTACTTTTCCTGAGGACCAAGGAAGAGACATCCAGTCTAATGAAAAACCTGAGAAAGAGGATACCCAGCTAGTAAAGATGGAAGATTTATTTAGCCAGCTATTATCGGATGTGGGCTCAATAGTTGACAGAAGTTTTGTTTTTTTCAAGCACATGCAAAAAGAATTTGACCAATCTTTTCAGACATATTTCATGTCTGACCTGGACTTGAGTGAGTCCCCCAGTATGCCAACTTTACCTGAGGTCACCACCAGAATTGATGGCTCCCAGAGAGGCTGGGGCATGCCTGGCTTCTTACAGATAGTTTTTGATTTCAGTAGGACAGTGTTCGAAGGTGTCAGTGAAGTGATCACCGACGTGTTTGATGAATACAGAGATTACAGAAGAGATGTGCCAGAGCAAACCAAAGGCAAGTGTTAGAAGATGAAAACTGACAGCACTGACAATGACATCACCCCCCTTGGGATGGCTAAACTACAGCAAATTACTCAGTTTCCAGTATGTGAGTGTGAGATACATAAGGAAGCTCTGGAGGCTATGGGTCAAGGATAACTAATAGCTAAATTAACAAATAGAAGTCACCTAGAAATCTCAGAGAAAGGGGGCTTAGGGGTCCTACACAGCCTGATTTTCATTGCAATTCTCAAAGCATTTGCAAGAGCTCCTCAGGAGCACTTAAATTCAGGGTGCATGCAGGTTTTTGTAAGGCTGACTGGCAGATTTAATCTCAGCATTTGTCAGGATGTGATTTGTATCATCTCTTATTGACACGGTCACCAATTCTAAAAAAATTAGGGTAATTCTGTGAGATGTCAAGGCATATCCCTGCCCTTGCCAAATGATGCTAAATTCAGCTTGACAGCTGCAAGTCTTGTTCCAGGCTACAGCAGCAATGTAATTTGACAATCAAATACCAGCCAAAGACCAGCCATCAGGTTTTCCAGTGACCAGAAAATTCTGGGCATACCATTGGTGATGACACTGAGTGAAGGAAAAGGACCATGGCATACAAATAAGCCTCATATTTGACTATTGCAAATGTGACAAATACATGCTGGTCCTTGTCGAGGAAATCACGGTGAGCTCATGCCATAACTCTGAGTGGGAGGTGACATAAACATTACATGATCATCAAGAAATACAAAGTTAAGTGACTCTTGAACAGTGTTTTTATTTTTGTTTTCTATATCGTAAGCCATGTTACCTCAGAAATAAGCTTTGGTACTGTGTTCTCATCTAACTGTATGTGATTATGAAACATCTTGACTTCTAAGGCTCAAAAAGATCTTACCAGGACTCACATGTTGTAGAAATAATGTGTAATAGTATTAGCAATTGTTTGGTTATGTCTGGTGAATACACTCCTAGGTCTTTATATGGGAATATACTACAGGAGCATGAATTCCTTGAAAGAAAACATGATTTGAATCTTTTCCTGAATCTTCTCCTATTCTAATTTTTAATAATTTATTCCATTTATTTTTGTGGGGGGAGGGCTAGGGAAGTGGAGGGCTAGGGAAGGGAATTTATGCAAAATACTTTGGATTAAGGGCAAGAAATTATATTCTAGCACTCAGACTTGGTAATGAATGCATACTTATAAAGACTCTAAGTTTAACAGCAGTCTAAATATACTGTGACTTCATTCTAGATCCTGACAGAAGTGGCATGTTTTCAAAAATTGTGTCAGGGCGCCAGAGACTTCAGTGCAGGGAGCTCCGGGAGAACTCCTCTGGATGCCCACAGTTTCATGAGAGATGCCAGAAATGTCAAGACAATCTTTTGCATGGTAAATAACTATTTTAATTTTTTTTTCTTTTTTTTTCCTTTTTTTTTTTTCTGTAATGCATTGATCACTGGTTTATAGATTTTGACATTTTAATTTTTCTACTGGAATTAACATTTAGTCACTGAGTTTTTACTCTAACTACGGCTACAATAACCATTTCTCAGTCCAGATGATTTCAATTAGCTTTCCCCAGTGTCTCCACAGAGTGTCAGTATAGCTCAGTTGTTAACATACTTCTGGTGCCCAAAACAGACGTCCCACAGCCTATAACAAAATATATTTTGTTAGAGCTGCCATCCTGCAGAGGAGCAAGATGTCAGGCAGCAGTCAATCCCGCCTGGGTGCAGCAGTGCTGAGCAGAAAGTGAGGAGAAACTCAAACTCCTGACAGTCGCTTCTCCTGCTGACAACCAGGCGTAACCTCAGGTACCATTCAGCGCCTCGCAAGGAAAGCAAGTGCTGAAGAGCCTGTAATTACTTTTTGTTGAATTCTGTCTGCAAATAGAACTGACATGAAGGACAAAAAGGGGACTTCATGTCAGCATATGAGGAGATGGCAGAGCTTTGTTGGCACCATTCATGGGCACCTGAAAAACCTTCAGACTGATCACCTAGAACTGCTGTCAGGACTCCCACTGCAGCATAACATACCTGTCTTTCCAGAATTATTTAGATTTTAAAATCCAAGGAATATGCTTAAACCTAAATGTCTTCAGAATATCTCCAGTGTGGCAAACATTAATGAGCAATGAAACAGTTTCAAAAGAATATCTGACCACTTATCTTTTTATCTACACCCATGTATTACAGAGACCAGTTTGTTACTATACCATCAGCTTGAAGGTGCCCCTTGATAATTTGACAGAAAAAAATTGAATTTTTACAATGCAATTATTGTATAGAAATATTTCCTGTTTAAAATCTATATTTTAGTAAAGAAAAACCAGCAATCTTCAGTTCTGAATTTGAAGCAGATGGTACTATTCTCATACTACTGTCTAGCTGTTGTAAGATAAATATTGGTTCTTAACACTCAACAGGAATACAGGCTTTCTTGTAATAACCTCTATCACAGAACCATAGAATAATTGGGGTTAAAGGGACCTTTACAAGTCACCTAGACCAACCTCCCAGAAATCAGCAGGGACATCTTCATCTAGATCATGTTGCTCAGAGCCCTGCAGAACTTGACCTTGAATGCTTCCAGTGACGGGACATCTACCTGCTCTCTGCGCAACTTGTTTCAGTGTTTCACCACCCTTATTATAAAAAACTTCTTGCTAAAACATATAGTCTAAATCCACCCTCTTTCAATTCAAAATCATTACCTCTTGTCCCCAGGGCCTGATAAAAAGCTTGTCCTCATCTTTCTTACAGGCACTCTTCAGTTGCTGATGGTCACAAATTATATGCAAAGGCCACAATAAGTGTCCCCAGTCACCTCCAGGCTGAATAACCCCAGCTCTATCTGCCCATCCTAATAAATAGGACAGTTTTTGTGGCCCTCCTCTGGACATGCTCCAATAGGTCCATGCCTTTCTGTGCTGAGGAGTTGTCTGGTTTGACACTGGCCCAATGCCAGGTGCCCACAAGAGTCACTCTCTCACCTGCCACAGCTGAGCAAAGGAGGGAAAAGAAAAAATAGTTAATGAATAGTTCCTGGGTAAGATAAGTTCTGGGATAAATATTTCAAGGGCAAAACAGGCTCAACTTTAGTTGCAAAGTGAATTTATTACTAACGGAATTGGAGAAGGATAATGAGAAGTAAAATACGCCCTTAAAACACCTTCTCCCCCCCAGCCCCTGCCTCCTTCCCACCAACAGAGCAGGGAACAGGGCATGGAGGTTTTTGGGTCAGTTCATCACCGAGGTTTTCTTCCCCTGCTCTGGGAGAGGAGTCCTTCCCCTGTGAGGCCGTGGAGTCCCTGCCACGGGAGACAGTTCTCTGTGAACTCCTCTGGCGTGGGTCCACCCTCACGAGCAGCAGCCAAACTGCACCTGCTGCAAATGTGAGTCCCTCCCACGGCCACAGAGCCCTCCCAAAACTGCTGTGACCTGGGTCTCTTCCCACAGGGTGCAGTCCTCCAAGGACAGGCTGCTCCAGCCTGGGAGCAGGGTCTTCTCTCTCCACTGCATTTCCATGGGATCACAGCCTCCTCCAGGCATCCACTGCTCCGGCATGAGCACCTCCTCCATGGGCTGTGGGTGGATCTCTGCATCCCCCATGAATCCCCATGTGCTGTGGGTGGATCTCTGCATCCCCCATGGATCCCCAAGAGCTGTGGGTGGATTTCTGCATCCTCTGTGGATCCCCATGGGCTGTGGGTGGAGCTCTGCATCCCCTGTGGATCCCCACGGGCTGCAGGGGCACAGCTGCTTCCTCACAGTCTCACCATGGCCTGCAGGGCAATCTCAGCTCTGGCACCTCCTCCCCTTCCTTCTCCACTGACCCTGGTGTCTCCATGTTCTCACCTCCTCCTCTTCTCTGACAAGAAGCAAAATCCCATGACTTTGTTTTGTTTTTCTTCCTACATATGTCATCACAGAGGCATTACCAGTCTCTCCCAACTTTGGCCAGCAGCATGTCCATCTTCAGAGCCACCTGTTATTGGCTCTGCTGGACAGGGTGGGAAGATCCAGCAGCTTCTCTCAGAAGCCATCTTTGTGGCCTCCCTGCTAAGTAAACCAGGCTGTGTCAAACCAATACAGGAGTCCAGACCTGGAGGAAGTTCTTCAGGGGTCTTATGAGAGAAGTGGAGAGCGGTAAAATCACCTCCCTCAACCTGCTGGCCATGGTTCTTTTGATGCAGCCCAGGATGTATTTGGCTTTCTGGGCTGTGAGAAATGGCCAGTTCTTGTCCAGCTTTTCACCCACCAGCACCCCAAAGTTCTTCTTGGCAGGGCTGCTCTCAATCTGTCCATCTTCCAGCCTGTGTTGATAAGCAGGAGTTGCCACAATCCAGGTGCAGCATTTTGCACTGAGGCCTCATGAGGTTCACCTGGACTCACTTCATGAGCTTGTCCAGGTCCCTCTGCATGGCATCCCATCCCCTGGGTGTGTCAACCATGCACTCAGCTTGGTGTCTTCTGTGAACCTGCACTCAATCCCCCTGTCCATGTCATTGATGAAGACATGAAATGGTACTGACTCCTAAGGGACACTACTTGTCCATGATGTCTATCTGGGCAGGAAGCCATTGACCACTATCTTCTGGATATGACCATCCACACAATTCCTCATCCTCCAAATATTCCACCCATCAAATCCGTATCTTTCCAATTTAGGGAGAACGATGTTGTGAGGGACTGTGTCAGTAGCCTTACAGAAGTTCAGATAAATTACTTCTCTAATCCTTTCCTTCTCCACTGATGGAGTCACTCCATCATAGGAGGCCATTGGTTGATCAGGCAGGACTTGCCCTTGGTGAAGCTCTGCTGGCTTCTGTCTGATGCTGTCCCAAATTGCCTCCCTGTCTTCCATGTGCCTACACAGAGCTTCTTGGAGGATCTGTTCCATGATCTTTCCAGGCACAGAGCTGAGGCTGACAGGGGGGTAGTCCTCAGGGTCCTTCTTACAACCCTTTTTAAAAACGTTTTTTAAAAATCAGTGAAATATTTCCGTTTTCCCAGTCACCAGAGACTTCATCTCTCTTCTCAAATACCATGGAGAGTGGCTACATCAGCCAATCCCCTCTGGACTCATCAGGTCCCATTGACTTAGATATGTTAAGGTTCCTCATGTGGACTCAAAACTGATCTTCTCTTACAGTGGAAGGAACTTTGCTCTCTCAGCCCCTGCCTTGTAGTCTATATACCTGGGATAGATTCATAATGGAATATGAGCCAATTAAAAAAACCCCATACTGTATAAGTAGACTATGAAGTTGCCATACATAAAATCTTATTTAGCATTAACAGGAAGTCTATCGCCATGAAATATGATATAAACTTGGTAAATCACTTTAATATAACAAATAGGATAATGCATTCATTTAGTCATTGAGTCTAAACTAAATCTACCATAATAAGTCAGCAAAAATTATTCTCCTTTTTTCAGCATTATTTAAAGACCCATCCAAACCGTGACCCCTTGTTAGACTTCTTTTACAGTTTTCATTTCTTCAGACAGAAAATATGAAGTACAAGACATAACACTGTCTTTTCTAACAGATTGCCCAAACGTTCCTGAGCTGCACATAAAGTTTGATGAAGCCTTTAAGCTGGTTAATGTCTCAGGGGAGCAGTATGAGCAGATTCTCCAGGTGGTTCGGCATCACACGGAGGACACTTCCTACTTATTGAACAAAATGAAAGAAAGGTTTGGGTGGGTGTCTGAGTTATCCAACATGACCATCGGACCAGAAAACATTTTCAACATAGTTAAGGTACATGTTGTCTTCTGAAGGGAGCAATTGCTGCCTTTGACCTGCATTTTGCTCATGCTTACACTCCTGGGGGTTGTGGATGTTTATACATGTGTAATGTTTGGGTTTACAACACCATGTTCCTACTCATCCTGAATTTCTGTATGCTTGGTTATCCCTCGATGAGCTGAAACTCCTGAGATCAGAAGCTATTTTCCTCTAAATCCTTTTAGTCTGATGGATGGCTGACAGGCTAACCTGAATCACTGTCTGATAAGAGTAAATTGACACTAGCAGCTTTGACTGGCCTCAGATTACCTTCACAGATAAATTGCACTGTGCCAGCACTCACATATCCATATTGGATCGATGAATGTCCAGCTATCTATGTCTATACTTATATATTCCAAAGTTCAAAGAAGGCAAATGTTACACAGATTTTTGCAGTGGAAGCAGCACATGCTTGACAGCATCAGTCAATATTTCAGTAAATATGTAATGATTAATTGTGTCTCACACACAAGGAATCATCCAAGATAAATTCAATCCACTTTCCTGGGCGAGGGACAAATCTTATTCTCTCTTCTAACTCAGAAATCCACTCATATATAGTGAATTACTACTATTACTACCAGAACTTTATACAAAATGATGGTACAACCCACAAAAAAAAAGCACTTGGCCTTGCTGAACCTCATGAGGAAAACAGGAACAGGAGACAGGCACAATTTCCCAACTGAGTCAGAAGTATCTGTTCTAGGAAAATAAAGCTACAGAACTAAGTCTGATTTAGAAAAACACTCAGGAACGAATAAAATCAATCACACAAACGTTGTATTGAACTTAATGGGACAGATCAGAAGTTTTTTATCAGGAGAACAGAAGCTCTTTATAGATGTAGCTCATGATATAAATATTAACATGCAGTTCTTTAATATGGTCTTGGCAGTGCCATGTCAGCTCTTTCCACCACCTACATAAATTCAGACACCCACTGTCTTTTCAGAAGAAAGCACTTTAAAGAAAGTAGACAAGTCTAAAATATTCCCCTATTTAATTTTCCCCTATTAAAGAGAGTGGGCACAGTGGGTATAAACAAAACTGAAAGCACACAGCAGTTTGTAGTGTCTAAAGTACTGATCTCTTTTAGGTGGTACCTGGGGATCCCTCCAGTAAAGACGAAACTGTGGTAGATGTGAACATTCTGACTTCACCTACTTTCACCATTAAAGTTCCTCCCAACTTAGATCCCAAGAGTCCTGAGTTCATCGAATACATAGCTGGGAAAGCACTCCAATTGTATAAGCAGAATTTTTAAGTGGTAAGTTCATTCTTTCTGCTTTCACAGAGAACACAGTTCTTCATAAGAGGTGTTTATATTGCAACAAACTTCAGCTGGACTAAGATTCAGTCATGGTGTATACAAGACTGCTTTCTCAGAAAGGACACACTGAGAAAATCACAAGCATTATGGAAAACACAAACAAACACTCAATGTTCTGGCCTGCAAAACACAGACACCATGATATTAAATGATTTGACTTATTTAACTGTGAAACCCTCAATCTTTTAATAACAGCTGGGATGAGGTAATATGATGATAAATATTTCTTCAGAAAAGAATTGCCTCACAACCATGGTCCAGTGTCTTGGCATCGAAAACCATGTCTTTGTGTTCATTCATCATGAATGGACTGGAATTACCACTATTCATTATGGGTCTTTAAAATTATTTTCAATAGTGTTTGAGAGCATGCTCATATTATTTTTGATGATAAAGGAGTGCTAAGTGAGAATCACCACCAGGACTTGGAATAACTGTTTCGCCATAACATTTCTGCATTAGCAGCATGCTGCTCAGATTAACAGTGTTTATTAATAGAGGCTGCAGTTCCATTTGCAGGATCATGCACAGAAAGATCCTGTTCATGGGCTTCAACCATTTTTGTAGAAAGGACACACAAGAAGCCTCTCTCTTTGTTTAAGACATTTCAGGAAGAGGAAGGAAAAACCAGGCAGAGAGGCAGGGAGGAAAAATGCTTCATATTTGCTAATCCCACAGGGAATTTCCAGGAAAGATGGAATGGTTTTAGGTGCCATCAAACTGCTGTGGAACTAGTAAACCACCCTTCCCTGTGTTTCCCTTCCCAGGGGACTCTGGGATGCACAGCTTTAGTAGCCTCCGACTCTCAGAGTTGTCTCTTCCAGGGTAGTAGAGCCACAAGACACATGAGACTTTCAGGCAAATCACTGCAGTGTCCCCAAATCTTCTGAGAAGGACCAGATTCGGACATCGTTTCTCTTTAGGTCATAACTGATTTCCTCAGCTGAGCAATTGAAGCATGACCTGCTCACAAAGAGAAGTCTCAGGAGGCAGGGAAAGAGCATTCAGCACTAACAAAGTAGATGAAGATTTCAGCATTTTGTATTAAACCTGCTTATTCTTTTGAGATTAGAGGCACAATTTTTGAGCTGATGATAGAAATCACTCCCATCAGAGAGGCTGAGGTGGGCTGCAGAATTTAGACATAATAGAATAAACCTCACCACTTTGCTTAGGTAAATGTTGATGAAATTACATTTTAATATTTATAAACATATGAAGTAAAATGCTCCAACAATTTCTCTACAATTTTCCTCCAAAATTCTGTGTAATTTATATGCAGTTTTAAATAAAAATGATAAATACTCTTTCAGGTCATGGAATACAAATCTTCAGGGCCTAATGATGGTAATAATTATTTCTGTAGTTTGATGATGATTTTTAGCCTGAATTTTAGTCTGGTTTTCCTGTGGACATATCTTGTGTAGCCATTTCATACCTGGGAAAAGTCAGTGGTGTTGATTTCAAAATCACACCACCATTTTACGTTCAGTTTGCACAAGGCTTAATAGCACATGAAAATGTAATGGATAAAAAAGTTAAAACTCTACAAGAAAACTGGACAGACCTATAAGAACAGAAAGGGAGAGGAAAAAAAGTTTTCTGTCTGGTTTTTATGCTATGCATGTTTCTGTAGCAGGAAACTGGTACATCTAACATCTAACATCTTTTTCTCTGTTCAAAACCAAAATGTATAATCTTTTTTTTTTTCCTTCTAGGAAAGAAGAAGTGTGAATTCTTTCTTCCTGAAATAAAGTATATCCTCCCTAGTTGAACTACCCCTATGCTCAACATAGCTAACTGTTAAATTACTATGATTAAAATAGTTGCATATAAATAAAATGTTGCTTAGTAAATACTGTGACATATAAGCTATCAACCAAAGACTGCAGAAATCTTTAAACTCAACCCCAAAACAAAATCTATTTCAATATTAATTTATTTAAATAAAATGTTATTTATGTTGTCACTAATGTAATCTTTGATAACATGCTATGGCTCTGGTTATGCAAAGATTTAAGGACATAACCAGCGGTAAACACAAAAGTAATTTCTATTTGCATACTTACATTCAAACACATTCTTAAGCCTTTTCAAGACTGATTCCTACAGATGTTGTACATTCAGCTAAGTCTGAATCAACCAGATTTCCATCTGCATGTAGCATATTATTTTGCAATGAAAATATACAATTTCTTCTTCCAGTTGCTTTTGATGCTTATTGTGTAAATTAAATGACTTATCTGAATATGCACTAATGAGTAAGTCTTCTGCCTTTGGCATTTCTTACAAACAGTAGTTTGCCTCTGGATTTTATTCCTTAATTAATCAACAGCCTTTATCAGTAAAGAAGCTTGTTTCTCCCTAAATTATGCACATCAGCTTTCAATGGTATTTGTAAATTATAATAAATGTTAAGGATATATCTCTCAGCTAGAAGCAGAGCTCTAGGTGATTTGTTATCATTTGCCATGCACAGCTTTTCTAAGCGTTTTTTTGCACACAGGTATATGCACCATTTCCAACTGTAGGCCTGCTAAATAAATCATGCTAATTTCAAAGTATACAAAAACATCTATATTAGATATGAACAGAGAAAAATATCCACATGCTACTTACACGTTAAGTTTTCCTTTACTTTTATACATACATATTAAGTATACAAATTTATACTAGAAAAAGAGCCATTTCACTCTTTCAATTAGTGGAGAAGATAATTTTCTGCCTACAGCAAAGAAAGATGGTATTTTCTAATCCACAGTCTCTGTGCTCCTTTATTTCCATCATGTATACCTGTATTTCAGGCTCCTAATCATGAGACATTATCAGTCATAACTCCTGTAGACACATCACTTGTCAGAAAGCTGGGCTTTATCTCAGAGATAAGTGACTCTTACAAAATTCTTGACTTCCAAGAGATACCAATGAAGAAATATTCAGTGAAGAATCAGTTTCTTTTGACTAGCAGAGATTATACCTAGAAAATTTTCAGAGGATGCCACGTTGAGAACAGCTGCAATCAGACACGGGTCAGGATGCAAAATTACACTGGGACATGGGAGAAACTGAGATAAACACCCAATAAACCCAGGTGACAAGTACTATCTGTGAGCAGCAAATGTGCCAATAAAATATGAAGCAGGAAGCTGATGGCATGGCATGGCATGGGCCTGGCTTTAGCAGCACAGGCCAGGGTGACACTGCTGAAGGGGGAAGGCGAGCTGTGCATGGGGCACCACACCAGGGGAGGCAAGGGAGGCTGGCACAGGGCTCCAGCCAGCTCAGGATATCCCTGCTGGGGGCATCCAGTGCCAGATGCATGTGGCCTGCCAGGCCCAGCTGAAGGCTCTGGTCTTGTTCAGCTCCGAAACGGGATGCCTGAGGCTGCAGAAAAAGGGAGAAAGATGATAAATGCCAACAGCATTTCCCAGCACGGGATAGGCCCTACGGCGAGAGGGGTTATGGTGCCGCTAGAGCAGAACGAAGTCACAGAATCGCACTGTCAAGTACG
>VWZU01005092.1:48252-122572 GCA_013397095.1 Sterrhoptilus dennistouni | reverse complement strand
TTTTTTTGTTTTGTTTTGTTTTGTTTTGTTTTCAGTACAGCCTCAAATTGAAGCTCACAATAATTACCGATATTAGACTTAGTGTTGGCTATTGGCAGAATACAGTTTTATGGTGACACATATGATGCAAACTATAAACTGATAAATCTGAAGACTTACAAAGTTTCTCATCTTAAAAGGTGTAAGACACAACATAGCATGGAAAAAAAGAACAAGATAAATTCCCATAGTTTTCCTTACAAATAGATTTCCTTAAGTTGCATTACTAATGGATAAGTAATTAGCTTCAAGAACTAACATAACCATTTGACAAGGCTTCTGGTATGGTGTTGCTGGCAGAAGAGTTCCTTGAGATGCTAATTGTGTATTACTACCTTGTTTGCCAGCCCAAGTCTCCCTGCAACCAAAATTTGGTGTTGCTGCAATAAGAGTATTAGAATAAAGTAGTTACCAGCCATACTGATTCACTGGCATGAATCAGAACAATGATTAACAACTAATGACTTTTTTATTCTGAAATCCATTCTAATGGTCAGTAATTTCAGAAAATTTCTTGCATAACTTGTATTGAGCCTAAAATTCAGCCTGTGAGTGTCATTTGGTGAAATGTGATAACCTGTGCTACACATGATTAAAGTTCCTTTCTGAAGCTAAATGCTATGGAAGTTTAGTTTTCATTACATGACCTTGAGAGTGCTAGATGGATGCATTTATTCATCTGTCAAAAACTTTCTACTTTTGAGTATGTAAAGAATGCTGGCACCTGGCACACTGGTCTGGGCATTTTTTTTTTTTTTTTGCTATATAAGAAGGAGCACTGTAGCATGCAAATTGAATGTCTAGAAAGGCATTTAAATCCAGAAATGCAATAAGCAAGTCAGTCCAAATACCGTGACTGAATAGGTGGTAACATCTTGTCCATTTCAGTACAGCTCTTGTCCTATTTAGGTAACAAGTCATCATGAGTGATAAAATACCATGCTTTGTCCTACTAATTCTTTTGTATTGCAGCTTTGGTTTCTTGGGGTTTAGTGATTATACAGACTTTTTAGTTGGTCTTAAAAAAAGTCAAGTTGTTGAAAATTGAATAAATAGGAATGGTCTTATTTCAGTGGACGCTAAAGGTACTCAAAACACACAAAAGAGTTGGGAGGGCATAGAAAAATATCATCATGAGAATTTTATAGATTCTGGAGCATCCTAAGAAAGCCAAGAACAACCTATGTTTAGATGGTGCTAACTTACTAATCAGTTTCAAAGTTGCAATAAAATCTTCAGAGATTGTTGTCATTTGGGTATCACTTTTCAGTGAGACATGGGGTGGGTATTAAAAAAATACCATTACTTGAATCTGTTTGGTTTAGATTTTCTTTGTTATATTCCTTCAGATTATTCCAACCAAGGAGTTGATCAGTTACAAAAAGTGATTGAAACGATCAAAACCAATCCAGATGACAGAAGAATCATTATGTGTGCTTGGAATCCCAAAGGTATTGAACAGCTGGTGCAAATTGAATGCAGTTGCACATTATATTGCTGTGTGCTAAATTATGTTCTCTTCCTGTGTCAATGGTTAGTTCCATTCAGTGTCTTGTTCATTCTTTATAAAACTACCAGGAGTGCAGTAAAAATGGCCAGGAGTTATAATCCTGATTTTCTTTCTACTTAATCCTCATGTTCAGACCTCAAAAATAATGAACCTTTTTTTCAGAGTGTTCCACTCCAGGTTAAAGTGTGGGATACACCAGTGTCTTTGACATACAGTCTATTCAAAGACTGTAACTCTTATTTTTAAAAGGTAAAAAAACCCAGACCATAAAAAGTATATTAAAGCAATGTGTCTGGCTTTTAGCCATGTAGCCTATTGTAAACTTAACCCTTAAAACTAGAGAACAAAAGTATTATTTGTGTTGTAATCTTCTCCTTGAACATGGGTTCATATGATTAACCTGTATCATAGGAATGATAAGGTCTTTTTATACATAAATATTCATTCACTCTGAAGGGCAACTTCTAAACAAGAGCTACTGTTTAACTTCACCAGTGATAGATCTGCGCTCCAAAAAAATCACACTGCATTTCCAGCTGGTGTCTGAAAGGGTATGCCACATGCTATTCCTGTTATTTTCAAGGTTAAACATTCTCAGAAGATATCTGGTGAAAGTTTTCCTTGCCAGGCTGTGTAATTTTACTTTCAGCACTTTTTAAGCGTAGCAAAACACTCAAAGATCTTCTGGTTTCTGATTTTTTTTTTTTCAAATGATCATTACTTTTATATCTCAACAAGCACATTGCAATGGGAAGAGAGTCAGATGAAGCAGTTGGAATTCGCTTTAGGGTATATGCTTAATTTTACTCTTAATGTCTTCCTTTAGGGAATTCAACTGTCTCACCAAGGTGAGGAGAAATAAACTGCTGTGCAACATTATGGCATAAATCTGTTCTGTGGAATATCTGTTTATGACTTTCTGGTCATACGGCCCGGGAGACAGTTTGTCATGACCTGGACTTAATTGCTTGGGCAGCAGGTGCTTATAAACAAGAGAAAAAGCAACAGATGACAGTGCAGTTGGCTCTCTACTGTATCTCATTACATGCTTGTTTAGGTTTTGCATCTTCCACATTCATAACACACTAATGCTGTTACTGTTTTCTCCTTCCCCCCACCTTCTGTACCTCAATTCTTAGATATTTCCCTGATGGCTTTGCCTCCGTGCCATGCCCTTTGCCAGTTCTATGTTCTAAATGGTGAATTGTCTTGCCAACTCTATCAGAGGTCTGGAGACATGGGACTAGGAGTGCCTTTCAATATTGCCAGCTATTCACTGCTCACATACATGATTGCCCATGTCACAGGGCTGAAGGTAGGCTATTTAATAATCTTATTTATTCTTGTCTGAAAAATGAGGGACTGAAACATAAAGCTCTTCATGTCATATCCAAGAAGAACTGGAATGAACATACTGTTTGAAATCTTGCTGAAATATGTGTAAAAAAGGGCCCTGTGAATTTGATGTGAATTGCCTCTGGTTTGTATGGGCAGTTAGAATCAGCAATGTAAGAATTTTTAAATTCAGATCAAGCAGAAGATCCTTTCAGGTTTTGACAGTGTCAAGACTGACCCATTCACTAGTCTTAGAAATCTTAACTGAGTGCTTGTCCTCATGGGATAGTAATATACAAGTGATTAGGTTTTGTAGCATGTATTCATTGGAAGTGAACAGTAGCTCAGCAGTTGCCGTAAAGGCTCTAATTTGAATATTCTGCCCACCTAACTTCCAGCTATAATTTTAGCTGTGTATTTCTTTGATTTCCTACTGTAGATGATTATGTATGAGCTCAAACGGCTCCTGCCCCGACTTCAGAACTGTATTTTGTAATTTGGCAGAGAATTTAAATGCATGACAATCTTGTACAAGGGAAAACCCCTTTTCTTTAGGGCATGTAAAATTTTTTACTGGAAAGGCCTTCTGCATCTAATCCTCCAGTAACATGAAGGGGAACTTCTTAAAACAGGGCAATAGGGAAGAATCAGGCTTCATAGCAGAAATTAGTCCAAGGTACTAAAAAAAGTGAAGTTTGAAGTTTCGTCCAGCTGTTGCCTCTCAGCCACTTCCTCTTGTGGCTTTGGTGGTTTTCAGTGTAAAATATCTGAGTGGGCTGATCGACATTGGTTAGAGGCCAGTGGAAGAGCTGATGAAACTTCCCCATGTTAAATTCAATTGCTCAGGGGCTGCTAAGTCACAGAACTTGCAAGCTTGCAAACCCCATCTGGGTGCTTGCCTGTGCCTGACACCTCCACTGTTGTTTAGCAGTGGCTGAGGCAACTGCTCTGAAACCAGCTTTGGTGAGTTGTGCTTAGTAGAAGTGGAGTGGGAAACCTGGATGTCACTGCTGCACCTGTTTCTGTCTCAGTGAGCAGATCAGTATTGCTCCATTCATTTACCAAAGCTACTGTCATAGCTGGATTTGAAAGATACATTTTTTGGTAAGCTAGTGGAAATTTCATTATATTTTCCATGAATTATGCATTAGTCAAAGAAGCCTGTGCCCTTCACAGCTTTCAAGGATACAATCCAGTACAGAGGCTGCAATTCCACACTAGCCAGATGCTGAAAATCAACACTGTAAGCATTGTAATGTTTTGCTTTCTTGGGACCTGACTGTTTGAAAACCATTCTTTGATCTTTTCAGCCTGGAGAGTTCATACATACCTTAGGGGATGCTCACATATATCTGAACCATGTGGAACCTCTGAAAGTCCAGGTAAGTACTTATTCTGTACTCTATCCTTTTATCTTACACAGTGCTTATACAATGCAAAATTACTTTGATATTTTAAATATCCTTTTGCAGATATTAATTTGTGTGGCTTTTTTTCTCATTTCTATCTTAATAACTATAGTATCTTAAAATCTGTTCAATTCAGGTTGCAAACAGAAATACGATACAAGCATGATTGAAATGTACGTTTGTGTATTACTCTAGAACCAAGTTAAAAATCTAGAATCTGTATTTTTAACTTCGAAAATAATTCCACCTAGTCCCAGTAACACAAAATAAAATGTCTTTTTAATATATCAGAAAAGGATAACTTAAAATTCACAGTTAATCAGGAATACTTTTTGGCTGAGAAAGGCTACATTTTCTTCCAGAAGTAATTTGTTGCAGTGGGATAAAATCAGTGTTTGATTTGATTAGACTAAGATAGGACTAACTAAGAATGTCCTTATTATTAGTATGGTTCAAAACTATCCAGAGAAGTAGTTACTGATTTAGACCTGAACGATGAGAAGTGAGAAGCTGTAGAATATTTAATGTATGCTTGGGTTGGATTTTACAATTTAATTTCCCCTGGAAGGAATATAATCTGTAACCACCAGAACTGATTTGTGCATTTGGATGATCAGGGAATTCACCTGAAAATTATGCTGCTGCTCCCTGTGAAAATACTAAGGTAGATTCTACGTAACTGTATCAGAATTTTCTTCAATTATTTTTTCCTTAGTATAAGTCTTCTTAGTGAGAAGGGAAAACCTACGTAGTGTAATCTGATTTGAGATTTAGAACACAAAGTTTCTGCTTTCAAGTGTTAGCTTTATACAGTAAACTTGCTTTTATTTCAGCTTCAGAGGGAGCCAAGACCTTTCCCCAAACTCAGAATTCTTCGTGAGATCAAAGACATCAGCGACTTCAAGGCAGAAGACTTCCAGATTGAAGATTATAATCCTCATCCACCTATTAAAATGGAGATGGCTGTCTAATGCTATAAAACAGCATTAAATAGTAATGTGGAGATGCACCTAGAGGTACTTAATTCTCTAAAGTGGTGGGGCTTTTATATACTTCAAAAGGTATTTGCTTTATTGTTAGTCACAGACCAGATTTGCCTTCAGTGCTGCTGCTCTGTAGTTGTACAGGACAGATGATTATTCCTGATATGCCATGCAGATGTTAACCCAGTTTTAAGCTGTTAGAGAGCTATTTTTCAACAGGTTGTTTCAGTTACCAGTGGCCATTTCTGTTAGCATTCAGTTACTGTGTGTAAGTAGCACGGGCTGAAGTGCTTGATTTAGTTATTTACTGAAAATAAGGACTTGTATGTGTGATAGAGGATTCCTTCAAGCTGGGAGAAATCATTAAATATATTCTAAAGAGTGTATGTTTAATAAAGCTTTTTTTAAAAAAATCTTCTGGAAGGCATGATGCATATTTAATTCTGGTGTGGTTTTTTTATAGTTAGTAGTAAAAAATGGGTTGGAAAGCAAAGTGTCTTGGAGGGGAACATCTGGCAAGGAAAAACAAATTTCCCATGGTCTTCACAGAGGAAAAGATTTTAATGTACCCTTGCTGGAAATGCAATCTCTGCATAATGTCTCTGTAGCAGCAATTTTTTTATTCCCCAACCCTGCATGAATTACTAATTTGATATGAATCAAAGGGAGTTGTAGTTAAACGGAGGTCACCAGATAATATTAGAAATCAGCTGTCTGTCACCATTTAAAACCAGATCCCACAAACATATGGACTAATTTTGCAGCCTGGAGCAGTAAAACCTAGAGATCATAGTATTTTTAGGAATGGAGTTCATTAATTCTAGCAGAATTCAGCTTTCAAGTCTCCTTGTAACTTCTGCAACTTATGAAATTCCTTTTCAGTAATTTAATTGTGAATAGATGTGTGGTTAATATTCAGACTTAGGATACACAATACATATTTGAACATGTGGAAAAATGCATAGTAATTTTTAAAATTAAATTTTAAAGTCAATAAACTGGTAAATATTGGAAAAGTGTACAATTTCAGGTAATTCTAACAATTTAATAATGAGTGTGCTTTCCTTCAGGGTCCTGCATAAGGGGACTATTGAATCTTCAGTTTTTGTATTAAAAAAATCGTATTAAAAATATTTGCATGTCATTATGCTGATTTTCCTTATACAGTTCACTGATATTCAGACTAATTTTTTTGTAGCAGAAAAGTTCTCTTTTCCTGACATTTAGTCCAACACAAGAAGGTTGCACCAGAAAAAAAAAAAATTCTCTGCCTGTTGTAAGCACACCAAATGTACAGATACAACTGCTTACTAGAAAGGTTCTTAATATAGTGCATCATTCTTGAAGAGAGATGATCAGACTATGTGCTCTTTTAGCTTAGACCTTGTGAGAAGCTTGGAATGGTAAAACCTCATCCTTTTCTGAGGCTGCATTAGAGGGACACTCAGTAGCCAGCCTGTAGTTGAACACATTTGCGTCTTGTCTCAAATTCCTGAACACACAGGTAGTAGAAAGGTTCTTGTTACCACACCTGAGAGCTTTGTCACATGCTCCTCCTAATAAACTTCATCTCTACCAGTCTGATATTCTAAAGTCACCTAGTTCAGATCGTCCAGGTGTTATCTTTTCATTAATGGTATGTATCAGCTGAAGGCTGTCAGCCGCTTACCATGTGCATACTTTTGTAAGTTAAAGTTTCTTGAGTGTTCCTAAAGTACAAGGGAACAGATTAAGCTGCACATTCACTTAACAGTTCTGCCTACACTTAGCAAGTAAAGTTCCTTTTGCTGGAAACCACTTTATGTAACACTGCAGATAAGGTGGATTCTACAGGACATTTTAGCAAGCATAGCCAAAGAGGATGTGAAATGAAGTTGGCCTTAGGGCTTTACTAGTGGGAATTAGCAGTCTCAGTGGTTATCCAGGACAGGAATACCTGGCCAAGAGAAGAATTCAGAATGGAAATAATTTCCTTCTCTTCATAAATTACAGAGGGGTTAGGTATAGGGACATACATAGCATACATAAGCAGACCAGTCTTTCTAGTTCTAGAGGAACTCCTAGTTTTTAGTATAGGAATTAGTTATAACTTCGCCGTTTCCCTTTATTGGCCCAATTTACTATGAATAGTAGTTGAAGTGAAGCTTGTGAAGCTTCAAGCTTCTTGAAGACCAAGAAGGTTTATGGTGTTCAAAAGATCAGAAATATGTGAAAAGCACGCAACACACTTTATTTTGAGTAAAAGTAAAAATACATTTTAAAATCAGTAGGTATGAGACTTCTAGGAGCTTTCATGCAAAAATATGAATATTCAAAGAATTTTAATATATAAAGCTAAACAAGAGGTACTCAAGGAGTTTTGATTTGCAAAATATGAGCACTGTTCATGCTGCAAAGTTGACTGCTATGACTGCAGGCCATATTCGGAGCAGTATTTTAGACAAAACATGGGACATTGCTTGATACTTTCAAGAGATACATCCTTGTATCATTTCTCCACTTTCCAAAGGCCATTCAACAACTCAGAGGTAGCAATGAAATTTGTTACCACTTTGGTCAAATATCAGCTTCTACATTCCACTTTCTTAGACGAGTTTTGTAACCCATACTATTTCTGACATGTAACTAGGTAAGTTGCAAAATTTGCCTTACTGCAGTACCACAAACAATATTAGATATCTGAGTATGGTAGATGAAGGGTCAGAAGAGAAAGAACTGCTTGATTTTTAAGACAAACATCTATCTGATCAGCCATCAAAATCAAGTTTTCTAATGAGCCTTGGTGAGTTTGTCACCATAGTGACTGGCACCTGTGAAGTGTCTGAATATGGAATGCAGCCCAGGTTTCAAGTGCCTTTATTAAAACCACAAACGGTTCACATTCACCTGCTTGAAGTTTAACCCTCCCTTCTAACTTCCCTTTGCAGCCCAGCGGAAGGTGATCTTGTGGGGTAACAACACAAATACATGCTGCAACCACCATGTAGCAACATGTGTTTTTTTAGGAAAAAAGAGCAATCACCATAGTCAGTTGTTACCAGATTTTTTTAATATAACTAACCTGTTTTCAAGTGTTTCATATACTTGGATATGATCAAACATCAAGTGCTGGACTAATTGACAGAGGCCCCCAAATCCATACTAGAGATGACTGCCACACTATGACATCCAAAGCCTTTCGACTCATCACATGAAACAACAAAAAATATAGCAGTGCATGCAACCTTATGCTCAGAAATCACAATCATGACAGCTGAGGAAACTAATCAGACTGCCCTGAAGGATGGGGAGAGAGAGATTTTCTCATTGCCTGCTGCATGTTTTTTTTGCAGAGCCTTTCTCTGGAACTTTTTGGCCATCAGCAGCACAGACGAGATTTCATTCACACTTTCCAGCCTGCAGCTGTCAATTTGGAGACAACTCAAGGCCTTGGCTTGTAGAAGATGGTTAAATATCACTCTGTTGTGGCAGTGCAAGGGAGAAAATGGAAGGTCTTGTAGCTGTGATACACTTAGATAGAAGTCAGGATTCAATTCCTAGCTGTGCTACAGATTTCCTGTCTGGAGCCTGACGAAGTTGTTCTGTCAATTCAGGCCTCATACTAATTTCCCATGTTTCTAGTATAGATAATTGTATTCCCCTTATTCAAATAGGATTTCTGTGAATAAATACATTAAATGTTTATGTGGTTCTCAGATGCTATGGTGAAAAGAAGAGAAAGGTTACATAAAACTTCCAGTAAAGCCAAAATTCAGGACTGGCCTTTCATTTGTGAAGCAAGGCTATATTAACGGGTAATTCAAACCCATACTATGAGATAGTCATTTAAAAACACCCCCCTTCTGCAAATAAAGTGTCCTATCTACTGGTAGACAACAGCTGAGAGTGTACAATTAAATGTTTATAGCAGGGCTTGGCATGAGAAACTGACAGCAGAGAAATGATGCTAATGTCGTCACTGTTGTTTCCAGTTGCCAAAGAGAACTGAGAATCTGTTAATTCACATTGTTTAGCTCTGTAGATTTGGTGTCAGTACTTGGTAAAAAGACGGGTGCAATAAAAACCAATTTACTTTAATCTGGAGACTGGTATTCTAAAAAGTATCAGCCTGTCTGCTGACACCTCGCTATTTATGATACATCTGGGAGTTAGTTCTGGTCTTTGAACTCATTAAAATATTTCATACAAAATGTATTTAAATTTAGCTGATGACAGTGACTTACTACTAATGCTAGCAATGAGTTTCCTTGGGGGAAAGGACGGGTTTCACCCTTTTAAAATAGCTGCACACATACCAGACATATTCCTCCTAAGGCCAGACAGGGCACTGAGTGCACTGACAGACCTCATCATGACCAGTCTCACCTGGGGCTCACACCTGCCCACAGGCCTTAATTTCTGCCTGGGTTGCATGGCAGGTGTACCTGCCTCCAGCTGTGCTACAGCTGTGGACGTGTCTGGCCATGGAACAACACCCCATCCTGGCTGGACACACCCCAGGCCATGTCTGACTGTGCTTCTCCTCACTCCTGGCCTCTGGTCATCCCCATCCCCAGGGAGGGGCCCAGGGCTTGAGGCTGGGGCCACCTCACTGTCCCCTGCCACCCCTGCTCCTGAATGGAAGTGGGACAATCCTGGCTGGGAGGATTCTGCCCTGCTGCCCCACGGGCTCCCCAGCAGCTCCCAGTCCTTGGGAGCAGCAGGCCCCCATGGCATCCTCCCTGCCAGCCATCTCAGGCTGCCCCAAGCCTTAAGCCAGCAGTGCAGGGCCAGGCCTTGCCCAACAAACCTTACTCTGGGCTCTGACCCTCTGTCGTGGTTTAACCCCAGCCAGCAACCCAGTCCCAGGCAGCCAATTGCTCATTCCCCCACCACTGGGATCAGGGGTTGGAATTGGAAGGGGAAAAGCTGGAAAATCCACAATTTGAGATATAGACAGTTTAAAGGGGAAAGCAAAAGCTGTGTACACAAACAAAGCAAAACAAGGAATGAATTCAGTGTTTCCCATGGGCATCTCCAGACCAGGGCCCCATCACACATAACGATTACTTGGAAAGATGATAGCCACCACTCCAAATATTCCCCTTCCTCCTTCTTCCCCCCACTTTATACACTGAGCATGACACCACATGGTCTGGAATATCCCTTTGGTCAGTTTGGGTCCCCTGTCCCAGCTGTGTCTCCTCCCAGCCTCCCAGGCACCCCGAACTTCCTTGCCAGCATGGCAGTATGAACAGTAGAAAAGGCCTTGGCTTTGTGTAAGCCCTGCTCAGAATAACAAATACATTTCTATATTATGACCCCTGTGTTTGGCACAAATCCAAATCATACCCCTTCCCTAGGCACTGTGAAAAAATGAACTCTACCCCAGCCAAAACCAGCACACGCTCCCACAGCACTGGCCCTGCCCAGACACTGGGTCTGACTGAACCCCTCACAAGAGGAACCTGGTGCTCTTCAGGGGCCATCTGAGAATCCCCACTTTGACCCTCACCCATAAGCCTGCCAGGGCTCTGGGGCTACACAGGGTCTGCCTGAGCACCTGGCTCCAACAATCCCTGTCCCTTTCCTGTGTCCCTGCCCTGGTTGCGTGTCACCTGAAATGCCCCCTACACCCCACAGCAACTAAGTCCCCCTACAGCAAATCCCATCAGAGTCCACTTCTGTGTTGGTTGAGAGGACACATCTGTCTTGGAGGGAGCTCCAGGCAGGGCACTGAGGAGGAGCAGCCCTGCTGGCCCTGCCCAGCCTCACGGGAAGCCCTCCCCCACCTGCCCTTGGCCCCATCTCAGCTCAGGACATGCCCCAGTCCCTGCCCGAGCTGCCCCAGGTGTGCTGGCAGCTGTGCAGAGCCATGGCCCTCACTGCTCCAGACCCTGAGCCGAGGCTGAGCCCTGCCTGGGCCTGACTTCATCACCATGGACAGGCTGGCAGTCCTTGGGCTCTGTCTGACCCTGGTCCCTGCCACTGGGACATGCCTTGTCCTCATGGCTGTCTCAGCACCCTGACCTTGTCTGGCAGCCTTCCCAGTTCTGCCTGTTCCCTCAGACCTGCCCTGCCAGACATGCCCCTGGCTCCCCAGCCTGCCTGCAGCCCTGCCAGTGCCACTGGTGCCACTGAGAGGGTGACTTGCAGCTTGCTAACAGCATGATTTCCTGGATTTTTGATATTTACAGCTGAATTAGGGCAGAACAAACAGAATTGGTACAATTAGAGGAGCCTGGAACCTCTTCCCTCTAAAGCCCGCTCCTTCATATAGACACTGCAGGGTCATGTCTACACATGCACTGCTGTGCTGAGCAAAACACTGGCTGAAGCACCAAACCCACAGAGCAAAATGAAAATGGGAGCTGGATAATCATCTTTGGGGATATCAGCTTCATCAGCCCTTCAGTGCTATACAGACCACATTGTCCAGCCTGCACTGTTCTGCACTGATGTTATCCAGGCTGTCTCATGGACCTGCAGTGAGCCCCACAGAGCAGTGTGGACTTCATCTTTGTACTTTGCTTCTCTACCCTTCATATGGGCAATCACAATCACAGGATGCATTCTTTCATATTTCTCAGTGGTGTAGGAATATGAAATTTTAGCAATTACTTACATAATAATAGTGAAAAAACCCCCAGATATTTCCAGGTTGTTCACAGAAATTGCATGTGAAAGAATGAACCAAGGAGATTAGGTGAAGAGAGGCAACCTTGGTAGAGAATAGCTTAAATAGAGACCAAGTAATTTTCAGCTTTAGTGTTTAACCACATAAAGGAATTTTGGCACCTGCTCCAAAGGTTATGCAGTAGATTCATTAAACAAACAGTAATTAGGAAAAAGCCCAAAGCACTATTACATATACTCACATGTTCTCTGGTTGCTGCACCAATTCCTAGCACCATTAAGGCCTGCTAGGAAATAACAAACATTCAAGACTTGCTTCTGGTTTTCTGAATTCTCAGTGGAATTACTCAGTAGCACAAAGGATGGAATAACAGAACAGTCTTTTCTATGCATTTTATAGAAAATGTAACACACGTTATAAAACTTTTTATTGATTTTTTTTTATGCTTTCTCTTGTCCACAAGCAATGTAAAGAATTATGTAACGGTGTGTGGAGCAGTAAAGAAATGCACATACAGTACATCTGGGGGTTTAACAGTGTTGCAGAAAGTATAGCATGTTGGGAACAAAAATTCTGAACCAAACTTCCTATTTCACTGGAAACCACGCATTAAAAAAAAAAAAAAGTCCATTCCCATTTCATACTAAATGTTGGCTGCCTTCCTTTTGCAAGCATTGCAGTCCTTTAACGTATTTTTTTGGAAAGAAACTATTTATTTAAACTTAAGGGAGTACAGGTGCAGAATATGTATCAAGATCCTGTAGCAAATATATTTAATAGTATTCTGAATCACTTGTTCAAACTGAGCTCTGAATATGTGAAGGAACAGTTTCAACATTACATCAGTACTGACTGGAGTCACTGTAGTATTATTGAAATAAGATATTAAACCTCCAAGCTTTGAAACAGTTGCATGTTCCATCTGGATATGCATATCCTCATCTGGAAAAGTTGGCTCCTTAATACATGAGGGTTTAAACTCAGCTGGTTCAGTGACCCATTCTACTGCTTCCTCTATTTCCCATTTTTTTCTTTGCATTCAGCATCTGGGATAAGAAAAAAAAAAAATAATCAAATACAGTGAAGGTTTCTAGAGAGTTATTTTTCCTGTCAAACTGCAGGATTTTTATGAAGTGGTAGAAATTCAGGAAATAGAAAGCAAATGAAAAGTTGGAATTGCTGTTCTATCTATATTGTACTTTTGGCTGTACTTATGCAGAGTTGCAATGACTATGTCAATATCCAGACTGGATTCAAACTAAGCAGATCAGGACCTGTAGGAAGTAGAGCAGTCTTCTGTGGGAATGAGTATATCTTTGGCAGCACATACTTAAGTAAAGCACCCTAAACCAGGGACATGGCTGCCTGAAATTTTCAGCAGAAAAGCTTCTTGACAAAAAAAAAAAAAAAAAAAAAAAAAAANAAAAAAAAAAAAAAAAGGTGCAGTAGTTTAAATATGATGAATTTTTGAAGCAGCATTTCTCTCCCACACAGGGGAGATTTTTTCTTTCTATAAAAAATGAATCATCTGAAAATTACATCATAATTCCTCTGCAGGCTCTTCAGGTCTTTGCCATCCTATACTGACAGTTAGTTCCTGGTTCAGCATTCCATGATTTATGGTATCCTATGAAAGCTTTGTGCTGCACTGCAGTACCCAGAGTAGGTCAGCAGCAATGGTGTGTCAGTGAACATACAGGCTAAAGAATCTGACCCATAGCAGTCAAAAGAGTAACTTTCAAAATAAAAATGAGTGACATCCATCTATTTTTTCATTTTCACTCGATATATTAGTTTGAATAACTTCTTTTCCAGCTAATTTTTGGCCAAATATTGGTTAAAAATTATTAACAGGCTTTACTCTGGAAGTCTCCCTGGATATGAAAGTCCCTTTAAATCTTCTAGAAGACAATCATGGTAGTGGGGCTCCCCTGCAGACTCGAATTTCTGGCACAGAAATACAGGATAAAATTCTTAGTAATACATCTACTTTGGTCATATCCAATACTGCTGTTCATCGAAGTATATCCACATTTGTTGATATCATTATTCAGGATTTGAAGAAGAAAAAAACCAATATTCGTCAATAAATGCAGATAAGAGATATTTCATCAAGTGGTTTTAAATAGAAAATAACATAGTATAGTAGCAAAAAGTGATATTCACAGTTATTTTGTCTGGGCAATCATTTCTTGTATAGATCTCAGTCTGTAAATATCATCCTGTAGATAAAGCACCCACTTTTACTTTGAACATATATGCATACTTGGAACATGAAATAGATCACTTCTGAACGATTAATAGGGCCATAAACTGGAATCCATAAACTAGATTTTACAATTTTAGCATCACTGTCTTAGAGAAAGAACTTCCTTGTTCCTTCTCCTCCCTTGTGAGTATGCTTCATCCTACTCTGAAAATAAAACAGCGATGGCGTTTTATAAGTCAGCGGAAACACGTTTATCTTCACTTGTGATCAGCCCTCAGCTTTCCCACACCATTCCTGTTTTCCTGCAATGCAGCATTATGCAGTAGTGGAAGGGGGGAGTGTCTGGGAGAGATACAGAAGCAAAGTCATCACTGCCCACATCACAGACCTGCAAGAGTTGGACTAGGCCCAGTTTGTCCTTTCAAAGCATAAAGCACAGAAGTATAACACTCAATTCAAGCATTTACTACACCTTATCCACCCTTCTCTCAAGGCCTATGTGTGCAACTGGAAGCAAAGTTAGGTCAATTAATTATACATCTCCAAATAACTCCATCACACTGCATCTAGAATAATATTAATTTACATGTTATTAGAATAAGCTTGTTATTTCTTCTGCACAAGAAGCTAGAAGAAACCATCAGAAAATGAGATCAGGTATATCAGTAATATACAGCTGAATGAAACTCCTCAACCCACCTAACTGTAACAAATAATAAATTTTTCTAATCCAGGTATGAACATCCCATAGTTTGGCAACAGTATTTCTAGGTATACCAAGGTGTATGTTTTCCAAAAGAAAAATACCAGCTGGATTAATTTGATCTGACACCAAAAAAGAGACAGAAAGTCAAGCACATGCAGCTCTCTCTGGAAATAGGGATGCTGTTTGTGAAGGAAGACAAGGGCCCCCTGCTACTGACAGTTCCAGAGTATCCCTCAAAGTGATGGCAGTCAGAATTTCTAGATTAAACCAGCATTTATCAAATTTTGAGGTTCATGTTGACTCTGAAGAACACATCCCCATTTCTCATCCATGAAGCTACCACAGGTTAAGGGTACTGTGCTTCTCAGTGTAGCTATCCAAGCACAGATTTTATCTACTTTTATTAACACTCTTAATGATCATACTTTTGGTTAATTCATAGCACTCTCCTGAGAATCCCTATGTGCATAAGCCCCTTGCATAAACCAACAACAGCTATACCCATGCAAACTCACTATGACACACAATCTACCAACAAAGAGATTTCTATTTCTGCGTCAGTTCTCTGGATTTTTTTTTTTATTCATAAATACTCTGCCTAACTGGGAAAATCACTGAAATGGTATTAAGCCCACTTTTTTTACCTCCCCAAATGGACCTGCAATGATACATTTTCAGTCAGTCCAGCAAAACCTTTAAGTATTTAGGAGCAGGCAGTGAGAATTGATCGTCATCTGTTAGCATTTCCCACTTCACGTACTATTTAAAATCTTACAGCTATAAAATTGAACATTCAAACCTGTTTTAGCTGCTGGTCTAAGTAACCCAGCCAGGAATAGGATTCTGAATAAGCCAGATACTCTAACATTTTCTGTTCTGAAGCAGATAAGAATAATTACAAGTCAAGATGTGTTTTAGTCAACAGCATATTATTTTGTTAAATAATGCATCAAAGAATGTTATTTGGGAAAACCGAAAGATTTGAGATGCTTTTACTTTTTTTAAAATTTTTTTTAAATGGCATTTTTATAAAATAGATCAATTTCACCAAATAAGCCCTTCCCTTTTCTCCCTGTCTATTTTATTGCAGGAGAACTGCAGAGCAGATATATCATTGGAAGAAGCAGAGATGAGCACAAGTTCCTTGCTAACCCAATGCAAAAAGTTACATGGCAAAACTTCACCAATGTGGCACAAACCTGATGTTTTGTTGACCTTGCACTCCTGGGAAACACAAGAAGATGCCAACAAACAACAGGCTTCGTTTTCCACAGTCTCCTTCCCACTCTCTAAGAGACGCGAAGTAACTGTTTTCATCAGGTACAGGTGTATTTAAGCTCACACCTTTCTTTTTTCCCAAGCAGATAATTTTGGAGTATTTCTGTAGGGGAACAAGAATGAATATCAAATTACACTGAACTGGATCAAATTTTCCTCACACTCCAGATGTTATCATTGCTCTTGTTCCTCCAGCCTGGCAGTCTCACAGGCTGATGGTGTGTTCCTGACAAAGTTACTCCCATCAAAACTGATGAGACAAGTCCAGGATTAGGAAAATGGAGGGTACCAAAACTCCAGATTTGAAGGAAAGATGACTTACCACAAGCTTCCTCTTCTGGTAACATACCAGTAATATATCTGTATTCCATGCAGAATAGCAAATGCTTAGCAGCCTGCTTAAAGCATGACATATAAAATAAAAAACAGGATAGCATGGTAAAACTGTATGATGAAAAAAAAGATTAAGTAATGCTAGTCAGTTGAGGTATGGCTGTCAATCTTTTCCCCATTTTTCTGAAGAAACCAGGGAGTTGAAATAGCAGATATTCTAAACCTTCACACCCCTCTCCCTCATCAGCTTGTGTTGTACTGCCAAATGTGTGTTTGCCTAATTTCATGGCTGTGAGTAGTTGATAATAAGCCCTTTTCAGCTTCTTTTTAAACTCTATCCAAGCAGGAGTAAAACATTAAACAGGAAAGCCAAGTCACACTATTTTAGCTGTCAAATTAAAACAGAGAAGCATCTCTATTCTCATACCTCCTGTTCTCAGAAAAGGCTCCTCACATCACTGCCTAAATAACCAAGTTATTTTAGAACAGGATTTTTAGATCTTAATACTAAAGAGAATTCCCCCCAAAATTACTGATCACTTCAGCAAACAGATCAACTCATGAAGGCCAAGTGTTTACTAGCAGACAAGGGTAGCACAGGCAATTAAATTACTGAGTTTGTAGTTTTCAGTAAGGAGTTGTTTTTGTGTAAAAGCCCCCAGCCATTAGAAAAACTAAAACAAATTCCCAATTATCCAGACTTAAAGAAAAGCAGGTCCTTGTCCAAACCCTAAAGAAAGACCTACAGATTGAAGCATCTTCTTTAAGTACACAGCTTCCTATAGCTGTAGACACCAGTCCCCACTGCCAGCTCTGATTTGAGAGAGGGCAAAGACAAGGTGTAGAGCTTCCCCAGGAGAGGGGCTAGTTTGCACCTCTGCTTGAGAGCAGACACTGGAAGAAGATTTGTTGGGAGGGAAGGACTTCTCTAGGCAGAAAGAAAGACTCCCTGCCAGTGACACACCTTCTGTCTGAAATGAACTGTAAGACCATTTTAGTTTGGACACTAGCTAAAACATGCACTCTTCTAATAGGGCCCAGTTCCTTTAGATTTTCTGACCATGTTGACCTGTAACTTTCACATAAACTAGAAAAAACCCAAATGAAATAACTGGAACCACAGTGGGGTCATAACACACGAATGCTTTTTTCTTTATGATAAAATATCACAAAATGCAAGCAACATTTACATTTGGCACGCAAAAGTAATTCCTGACACCAAAGCAAAGTGGTTCTCAACACTGAGCAAGAACATTTGACACTTTCTCCTGAAAATCATTAAGGATTGAACATCCTTTTTAACCTGGTTTCATTAGGGAAGTATTGGCAGAGTGATTATTAAAAAAGGTGTGGAGACATGACTGTGGGTTTGTGGGAATCTGTAACACATGTGAAAGCTTTGCCCACTAAATTTCTTTTATTTATTACAGATTACCACAAGTACCACAAAAGCTGCCACTAGAAAACATATCTATGGTTAATAAAATGAATATGAATGAATATATATCAAGTTATTACAAATTAGTATCTGCCATCAATAATATATATTTTCAAACAACACCATGGTATCAATTAATAATAACATGAATCAGAACTGTGGTACAACCAATGTCAGCAGCAGCCAAGTAGTTATATACTATTTTAAATTACTGTTTATCATGAATGAAGCAAATTTATCAATGATATAACAGCAGATATTTTTATTATTACTTATATTAATAGTTATGCTATTGATATGAAGTGAAATAGCCAGATTTCAAAAGCTGCAAAACCATCTGAAAAAGTGGGAACAACCTGCGGGACTGATCCTTCCTGAAAGAGAGGACAGACCTAGACAGTAAGAGAGCTGGTAGAGTCCCATTTACAAAATGATCTATATCATAGAAGCTTTTTTTTAGCCAGATGTCTCTGGCTGAAAAAGCTTTTTCTTTTTTTTTTTCAGACTGTTTTCCACCTTCACACGACAAATTGTTGTTACAGTCTCCTTGTTTGGTGCTTATCAGTGGTATATGTGTGTGTTTCTGGTTTCTAGGTATTTCAGCTGCACTTCAAAGAGGCCAGCCTGCCTTTTTGAAGGATGTTTTTCTGTAGTTCACAGGGCTGGTCCCCAGGCTCACAATTCCAGGCAGCCCTTTCTATGTCAGTATTTTTTGAGCAGACATTATCTTTTGTTCACTAATTTTCCTTTCTAACTAGGCTGTCTTTATGGCTCCTCACATCACTGCCTAAAAAGGCTTTTTAAAATAAATAGTAACATATTAGGTATGCAAGATTTGGCTCTAAGATCAACAGCATAATCAGCAGGGAAGTGGCTAAAAGGTGAAAATCTCAGATTAAAATATGCGAGTAAGAAAGATGAAATCAAGAGAAGGGTATATGAAGAAACAAGACTCGGCAAAAATATTTTCTTTCAGAAATGCCGGAGTTCCACAAAATTACTCTGTAATGTTCCGACCAATTCCACCACTAAGTGCTGTGCAGTGGCTACAATTTTCCATCCTGCAAAAATTAAGCATGGGCAGAGTCTCCAAGAACTCAGCGATGACTGCATTTTATTTGATATTTTAAAGTCAATCATATGTATAGATTAATTCAAAATCAAGACCACATACAAATGAGGGCAACCAGGAGCAGGGAATCTCTGAGTTAATGAGTGTTCTTCCATTGAGGTCCCATGGGTTGTCACCTTTCCCTCTTGTTTGGCCCACAGAGCTTTCAGGACAGCAGCTATGGCCAAGTGGACAGTGCCCTTCTCTGGTTCAATCTACTGAGAAAAAAAATGTAGACTCCTCAGTGTCATCCACAGTGGTTTGATACTCACCAATGTCTCAGTTTCTGTTATCTGTTATCAAAAATGATATTTTGTTCCCCATGGTTTAAAAGACTGCACTGTTGATAACACAGCAAGGGGGAAAGTCACTGATACTGGAGGAAAAGAAAACCAAAAGAACAATTCATATTGGTTAAAAAATACAAAAAAAGAGTAGGTGCAGAAATGTGCCACCTGCATCAAATATCCCTCTGGAATTCTGGCTGGTCACTTTCACACTGGCTTGGCTGAGAACCACATATGCTCCCGATTTCTAAGAATGCAAATGGAACTATTTTGTGAAAATTCACAACTTACATGTTTGTTACTATCCTTCTCACAACGGCACCCTAAAATGTGTCTTACAGCAGTGCTGCCTGTGGCTGGTAAGCTCTCTGGAGAAGCCTTCAAAGCTGTTGACAATTTCTCCCATGTCTCTATTGACCACATGAATAAAGAAAGCCCTGATAGCAGATATGACTGCCAAGCAGAGCCGAATTTACTGCCTCATTACATCCAAATGCCTATAACAGAAGGACTGTGGGCCCTTTCCTCAGCTGGTACTTTGGGAAATAACCTTTTCAGACAGTCTGTGAATTTGAAGTGCCAGCATGGAACCATTCACTTTGTGCCCTGACCTGGGTGGCCACTGTCAGTTTAGTTGAGTGGCCATGTTTCATCTTATTCTTCCTGTTTCCAGATGCTTCCCCTTCCTCAAAAAATTAATAATCATAAAGGATTTTCAAAATGAAAGTAATTCTATATCACCTCCCCATTCCACAGAGGAATAAAACAGCCGCCCTGGACTGGCAGTCCAAAACACCATTAAGGGGACAGAGGCCATCAGATCCCATTATCCTGTGAGGAAAACTGCACTTCTCCAAATTAGGCAGCCTTTACATACCATCTCTTTCCAGCCACCACTGCATCTCTGGGAGTTGTTTTGCTACTTGCAGTCATGTTCAAGTTCTCATTTCCTCATAAGGCACTCTATTTCTGGCAGTGAGGTAATGGCAGTTGTGCTCCAGCTGTTTCAAGTCCCCAAGACTCAGGGCTGCACTAGAATTGGTTTTTTCCAGTCCCACATACCAATACTCAATGTCAACATTTATTCCAAGCAAAGGTATCTGCCAGAGTAAACCACATGCCAATCTTCAGCAAACTGCAGTGTCGGAGAAAGGACAGACAGAGCATAAGCCTTGTGCCAACCATCGTTTTCTTCAGCAGCATGGAATAAACAGTCTTGAGAGTTAAGAGACAGGGATTCCAGTTCTGTGAGTTCTCCCCTGCTTGGGGTATTTGCTTGAGATACTAGTAACCAATGTCTGAAAGAGTTTTGTGAGATCTCCTTTGCATGATTCTGGCAAAGACATTTTCCTTGCCTGTGTCTCAGTTCCTCTGCTGTTCCCACCTGCATTGTGGGAACAACATCCCATCCCACTTTTCTTGGAGGTGATGAATCACGTACTACAGTGCCTGAGGTCATTTATGTATCTAGGCAGGTTGCACTACGCACATTTTACCCATGATGATGGGGAGGGTTTTCAGCATCTTGTAACAAACCAGGTGATACACAGACTTCAATCTTAGGCATAAAAAGATAATGGTTTGTTCCTAAAGAAGCTTAAAATAACTGAGTATGTACTTGTCAGATTCTGAGTGAATAAAAAACAACCCAAATGAGATGTTTCTGTGAGAAAAAATTGCAAAGGTAGGTCAAAGGAAGAAAAGGCATGATACCATCAAGTCAGAGGTTTTGTGGGTGTTCAGCTGAATGCTTAGAGGGTTTTGACATATTCAGTGTCAGTGAAACAGGCTGGAATGGCACAGAAGGAAGTGCTCATTCTATGGTCTGGAAAGGGCACTGCTGCAAATCAGTGATGTCTGGAACCTACACCAAGGTACAAGAAGGGAGCAATAAGAACCATAGGGGAACTCATCAACGTGCTCACTTGGCAGTGCTTGTGGAACAGTCACAGACACAGTGTCCTGTCCAAACTGTCTAACAAAAGCTTTCTGCCTCCCTGGCCTGTGTCTGAGATGTGGCAGCTCAGTGACCTGGGAAGGCAGATCCCATTGACAGTCACTGCTGTTCTCAGAGGCCAAGGTCCAGCATTCACCCACCTGTGGGCTGTCTGAAAGGTGGCTAGCTGCATCCCAGGGCCCTCTGGGTGAACCTCAGGCTAGAGATCCATGCTCTGTGCTGTCTGCATGACATAATTGCTACACTGGCTTTGTGGCAGCCAAATTGCTACGCAGTGCCCACAGGTTCTAGTTAATCTCTTTCTCTCTCTTTTCCTTTTTTTAAATTTTTTTTTTTTTTTTTGAGTAGCTCAGGTATCTATTGTGAGCAGTAATGGGAAATTACTGCAGCTTTTCTTCTCCAAGCTCTGGACCAGGGGTCAAGGTTGGTGGGTGACGCTAAAAGTTGTCCATCTGAAAGCAAATGTTTAATCTACCAAATGCTAGATTCTGGCTGCTGCTTGATCACAGTCTTCAACTTGACCCTGGATAAATCAAAACACCCCTTCTCCCCTTGATAAAGAATAATGACAGAGATAATGACACTGATCTAATTTGTTTGAGAGTGTATGAGAAATGCTGTGTATAAGGCAATAAGGGTTGTTGGGCAAGGTGGTAAATGCCTTGAAAACCCCTGGGAGAAATGCTGCCTATCAGTAGATTTCTGTTTATTGCCTGGCGTAACAGCATCTGTCTTGGAGCAAAGAACAAATGAAGCCCAGGCTATTTCATCAGTAGATCAAGAGAATTTCCAAAAGATAAGTTGACCTGTCATAGTGGATGTGTATCCCACTATCCTCCTGAATGCTCTTTGTCATCCCCAGGTCGCAAAAAGAGTAATTCCTTCCTACTTTACTGATCAATTAAAATCAGGGGCATATCTATTGCTTTGCTTTCCAGAACACTTAGTAGCAGTCTGACAAGGCTGGGGCCATTCTAATGACAGTGGCGCCAGAGCTCATATTTAGCCTACTTGTAATCTGCTCATTATAACCTTTAACTCACTGCAGCAATTGATTGAACTTCAGTTCCATGTGGAAAAAAAAAAATCCTCTCATTTCAAACAGCAGTTCTTTGATAAAGATGTCAAGTAAATTAAATGGACAGATTTTGATGCAGTCACTTTAACAAGTAACACTAGAATAAAATGTAAATATGGAAATTGTTTCTATTGTACTTCTAGTCCTTTAGCACAATGGAAATAATATACATTTGTGGTAGCCATAAGTCACTTTGAAAGACAGAGTCATTCCAGAAGTGAAGAGGGTAATTTAGAGCAAAATCAAAACTCCAGTGAAAGGGGTAGAGATCTGACCTTGCTCTTATAAAGCTGCTTATTTTGCCAGGCATCTTCCACTTCAAAAAGAGAAAACAGCAACCTGTGAATTCTCATATGTGTCCATCACTGCACAGCCATGATGGAGAAATAAAAGCTGATTGGTTGTGAACACCCCGGCTAGAACTGAGAGGAGAGGAAGGTGCATAGAGGCATGTAAGGAACCTAGAGTCATCTAGTCACCAGCTTTCACTCTCAGGAATGTAAACCAACACTCTTGCCTTTTCCTGGGAACTCTCCAGAAGGACAGAATCACTGACTTGGCCTCCTTGGCAGGACTGAACAGGGGCTGCAATTTAGCATGGTCATTCCCTGTTCCACAGCACACCATGAGCACCTCCCTGACTAGCATTTTCTACACTTGCTGGAGAGAAAAGCCCTCACTGTTCTCATGATGAAGCAGTCAAATGATTAGATATTCTCTTCACGTGTGGTACTTTTATCATAGGACTGAACTGAGATTTATCATATTTTGTTTTTGAAAGAGCAGAAATGCTTCCTTACCCTTGCTTACTTAGCAAATATGCCCCGGCACTTCCAAACACTGAAGCAAAGAGAAGGATCAACAGCCATTTAGCCCCTGGAAGCCTGCCCCAAATGTGAATAAATGGGGGGGAAAGGGGGGAATACTGAATGAATGGTGAATCCAGGAGCTGGCACCTGTGGAGGTGCAGGAAAGGAAGGTGAATCGTTAGCACGCCTGGAATGGATTTTCAGGGGCAAAGGTAAAATGCACAGATCTATCCATTTCCCAGTATGTACTTACCAGCAGCCTCAGCTAGAGACCCAATAACCTAGCAGCAGGGCACAAAGGAAGTGCTCCTACTGGCAGTAGCTTTTTGATTAAAAGAAGGAATGCTTTCACAGCAGTCAGCTTTCCAGTTGGTACATGACTAATTAATCAAGACTGCTTGTATTCAGGTTTCCCTTTTAGATTTCCAGTCTGTTTCTCAGATCCTGCTGAGTAACTAGATATCTGTCCTGTCTTCTTTAGGAACAAAACAAAAATAACACAATGGCCAACATATTTCTCCTTGCCTACAGTAAATTAAATATTGAGAGAAGATGGATAGTATTCTGTAAAAATAGACAGTGCTACAAACACTTTGATACCCCAACAACAGTGGTTGTTACAATGTGACAAAAAATTGTGCCTTTAAAGAGAATGTTAAAAAATATAATCGATGTGCTACCTACAAAAAGCACATTTGAATGCAGAACTAACAAGGAAAATAAGCTCAAAGAGTAGGACCAGAGAAGAACATGGGTCTCATGGGTAATGTCTGAACTCTGTGAAGTCCCTAGGCAGGCCATACCCATACATAGAGAGGAGGGAAACCTGACAGAAAATCCTACAGCCACATACATTCACTAGGAAAGAAATGCTAAGTATGCTAAGTTACCTCCCAAAGTCTGATATGCTGTCTATTTGGGAATCAGGGGCCAGTAACTCTGGTCAGACTCTCAGTTTCTTTTTCTTTTCTTTTTTTTTCTTTTTTAATTTCCAAAGAATTGATCAAGGTTCATTCTTGGAAATTTCTGAGAGCAAAACAATGCTTGGGAGTCCCCGACTAATATGAAGCAGCTCTGCTAGAAACCAGTCAGGGTGAGCTGCCCAGAACCACCAGAGAGAACAGAAGCAGAACTTGGCATTAGCCTTGCTCCATTTCCACTGTGCACAAGGGAACAGATGCTCTTCAGTCCCCCTGCATTTCTACCTCCTTTTCAAAGTCTGACAGAGACAAGAACATATGACATGCCACACCCCTCAGCCTGCTTCCACCTCCCCAGTGATGAAGTGTGGTACCTCAGCTGCTTGCCTCCATCCTTCTATCTCACTCTCTTCCTTTTCCTCCCCCATGCTAAGGGAGAAAGAAGCAGGAAAGCTGTTGCTGTTTCTGTAGCTAACACTCTCTCAGTGTCACTAGGAAAAAGTGCAGAGAAAATAATCTGGTCCTTGAGGAAATGTTAAAGTCTGCAGCTGAGGGTGAAGTTCTGCAGTGGGTTCTGCTTCCAACTCTCAACAACCTCATAACAGTCTCTCACAGCTGACATCCAGCTAGCCAGGATTCTTGATCAGAACCTAGATTTTACACTCAAGGCTGTTACATCAAAAATAGACAAAACCACCTCATTTTCATCTCCTGCTGCTTCCCACCCTGTCCTGGAAAGGTGTCTGTCAGAGAAGCATATTTGGAGGGATCGTCCCAGCCCCACAGTGACAGTCACTCTCCCGCAGTGCTGGAAGGTCAAAGGCAGTTTTGTTCCTGTACTACAGTGATGCTGAAGTGGGAGCAGGATGTGTGTCTGTGAAGGCATCTGCACTTTCAGATATTTGCACAGAGCCCAAGAACCTACTGCACAAGGCAATAGTTATTGGGTGAATCACAATTCTGGACTTAGGCAGTTACCCACCCAGACCTGCTTCTGGTGCTCAGATCAGTTGCTCCAATCTAGCCCTAAATTCCTTATGCCAGGTATGAGGATTTGAGTCTCTTGCTTGCAAGGTACTGCTTAGCTTATGCTGAGTGCTCCTGTGGTTTTTAAACCCAATATTGCTGTGTACCTCTAAGTGAAATCATGTTGGGGAAACATTGGCACAAACATCTACAGCATCTCCATGGAAAACTTAAAAACTGAGAAGTTTATTGAACAGTTGAAAATAAATAAGAAAAGTGGGGGCTCATTAAATTTACTTTATATTCACTCCAGCTGCAGAAAATGTGTTTTAGAATAAACAGTATTGTAGATGACTGTGGGTGAGACATTTTGCCTCGCTTCTGCCCATTAGCAAACTCTAGAAGTCTTTCTTTAAACAAAAAAAACCAACAAAAAACAAAAAAACAAAACAAAAAAAAACCCCAAAAACAAACAAACAAACAAACAAAAAAAACCAAAAAAACAAAACCAAAAACAAAACAAAACCCCCAAACCAAAACACCCCCAACCAACCAAAAACCCCCAACCAACCAAAATAACCCACCAAACCCAACAAAAACCCCTCCAAACTTTTCCAAGGCTACTTTTCAGTTGAAAGGGCTACTCACAAGCCTGGTGAAATGACAATTCAGTGGTTGCAAGGATAAGAACACATAAGGTTCTCTTCATAATGCTTTATGCTAAAGTAGGAATGTACTTTATCTAAACAGTAGGATCGTACACATGTTTATGTTTGGAAGTTTACTCAAAAATACTACGAAAATATTCTTAAAGTACTACAGCTTGAAACAATGCATGACAGAAACAGTCTGCAGGCCTAGCATGCAGAATGGGAAACACAAGGTTCAGATGGACAACAGGGAGAATACAGATTACCAGAAATTACATGATTGTTCTCATTAAAAATAGTAAAACATTAATTACATTACAGGAAATACTAAAAATACAGTAAACTTTGCAGTTTGTAGGTTCTGTAAGAAGAATGGTTTTAGTGCTGTGCTAGTTAGTATTGAAACTCAAACAGTACTAGCTCCTTGACCTACAGTGGCACTGTATATACATGCCAGGATCTGTACTTTGAGTTGTACTGGTCATTGGGACAGGTAACATTCAATGAGGTTGAGATAAAACATTGGCTATCACAGGAACAAATGTATAAAATTCCCTGAAAAATTAGACAGAAGTGAACAGTGGCTGCTGATCCCAGAGAAAGGAAGTGGGAGGATATGTGCTTGCCTTACAGCGTGGCACTGACTGCCAGCTGAGAGTTTAAGTAGGACTTGCTCTCACAAGAACCCCAAGTCTGCCTGTCTGTCCAGGGGGTTGTTTTAACCCCAGGCAGAATTGTTCTTACCCATTCCTGTCAAGGACCTGTGAACCGGTCTAGAAAACGTCTCTGTTTTAAGAGCAATAATGCACAATGAACTCACAATCCTGTATGGAAGTACAATTTACAGAGGATAAAAAAAACCCCTCATGAATGCTTTATTCCCAGCCTTCTCTCCTCAATGTGAAGGCTACACTGCTTTTGTCCCCCTCCCCTTTTCTCCCCTCCCCAACCTCAAATAAGCAGATGCAATCAAGGTGAAATTTATTTTGAACCAATTCTGCAAAACAGTTCAACAATGCCATACTTTATAAAAATACTTAGTTACATAATTAAACTTATTACTATTTATATAAAAAGTGTGAATGTGAATTTTAAACTCTGTTAGGGTAAGAACCACATCAAGGTCTTCAGGTGAAACATAAATTTTCATAAACATACAAACTCTTTTGGAGAAGTTTTATAATACACAACCATTTACAATGAACATGTTCATTAAGTTAGTGTTTTATTCCTTTACTATACAAGTGTTATTACAATGAACTGTTCCATTCAGTAATTAAAAATCCATACAATGCCAGTGTCATTTTTGGCATTTTTTGTTATGACTGTATTAATACATAAACTCATATGATTGTGTTATTAATTTTAAAATATTTAGAAAAATTAAAATTTCATTATATTTTTGGGTTTTTTGAGTATTTTGTGTGTGTGGTTTTTTTGTTTTGTTTTTGTTTTTCTTACAGAAAGCCCTTTTAAAAATTGATAACCACAGATGTATAGTTGATGAGCAATGATGAGGGAAAACGAAAAATGATGGCACTGTTCCTACACAGATCTGTTTGGTAGTTGGATTCAATGTAGTGTAAACCCATGAATGTTAAGTTTAGTACCAGAACTATATTACCAGCTTTTCTGAATTCATTTGTTGGATAGCTTTACAATGGTAATATGAATTCCAAGCTGGTAACTAAGTAAGAGTGCTTCAAAATTAAAGTACATAAACTTGATCAGAAATACAAGAACCTCATGCAAATTGTTGAGTAAAAGATGTGACGTTATTGCTTGATATGTCAGTAGCCAAAGAAAAAAAAAATCTAGATGTAGTGTCAGCTTGGCTGAATGCCAGCAAATTTCATTACTTGGACAATATTAAATATATTTCATCCCTTTACTTTTTAAACTTTCACATTTTCTTTCATTTATTTTTAGTTAAATAATTCTGTAGGAAGGGCAGAAGTGGGAAGAGCAACTGCATGTGTATCTTAATAGTCAAGAAAAGCAAAGTGCAATCAAATCCCTGAACTAGTGACAGACAGCACTTGTGGCACCCGTCCTTGTTTACACTTACAAGCCGCATACAACAGTACCAAACCTGTCTCTGAAAAAGGACTAAAAGGTGGCCGTTTACCAGCTTCAGTCTTGCTTTCCTGGTGAACTTTGTTCAGGCAGTCTTCCCATATAAAAGCTTGCTGTTCCATTGGAGCTTAAAAGATTAAAGGCTTTCCCTCCGTGATTGTATTACATAGCTTCAAGTTCAAATATCATCATACTTTATCAACACAATTTTATAAAATATTACCTCATTTTCTAGTTACCTTCATTATTCTTAATTAGCTATGCATAAAGAAAAAAGGAAAAATCTCTCATGCTACTTTCCAGTTATATTAATACAAGTATTAACACAGTGCATTATGCTCTCTAATTTCACTATTGAGGTCTACAATTTAGATCAAGTTTCTCATTCACTGTTCCAATTTCTCTTTTTACCTGCCTACCCCAATTAAGTCCATGAAAGTGGAAGCTTAAAGATTGAGACTATAAATCAAATACAGTTGTACCATCTTTTGTTTTGCAGGGATGGGGGCACACACATATAGTTTTAGACACAGGGAGTTTTACTGAACTGGAATAGAATTGCTTGGTCCCACGAAGTTCTTCTGCTGTAAAAAGGCCTTACCCCAAGATCACTAGTTCCAGACAATTCCCTCATTAGTAGAATGATTAGCAAATACTGGGAGAATAAAGGATTTGAAACATTGGTTTTTCTGCTATTGTTCACACTAACGCTCATTTTTTCTGCCCCATATTTTCAATAAGCTTCCTTTGGACCCTGAAAATAAGTTGGGAAAGAGGAAAAAATAAAAACATGTCATTGGTAAATCAGAGTATAACACTTTAAAAGTGGTTTTGTGCAACTGCATTATGAAATTCCAGTTTGCCATTAAGAGCATGCAAAGTAGCGAAGATTTTCTTTCCTGTGATTCCTTAGAGACTTCAGGAATTCTTTGCAAGTCTTTTACATTTGGCAGATTTGTGCATGTTATATAGACTGTTGGCTTATAAATTGTCTCCAGGCTGGTACTGTGGTTCTGTAGCAGTAAAGTAGTCCTCCAAGAAAGACTGTATATACTCAAATGTTGGTCTCTCATCAGGGTCCTTCTTCCAACACAGTTTCATTAACTCGTGGAGAGACTCTGGGCAGCCCTGTGGACAAGGCATCCTATACCCACGTTCCACTTGTTCCAGAACTTCTCGATTCACCATTCCTAAAAGGAAAGCACATTAGCTCTGAATGACATTATGCAAAGAAGTTCCCCAAAGTTTTTCAAGAACCACTGTAGCTCCAATGCATGTTTTTCTACCAAAACAGAACCTTTAATGAACATACTTTATAGTGAATGCATTTTTTACATTTTTGCATTAAACACATTTTCTGAAAATTATTTCAGTAGACTGGTAATTCCTCAACTCCTGGTCCTTTTCCCTTTCTCCCTTTCCCACTGCCTTGGACCTGTCCTTTCAGAAAGGAGACTCAAGCATAAATAGCTTCTCCCCTGCTCAAGGACCACTTAATTGGGTCCACTCAAGGACCACTTAATTTCAAATCAGGCCAAGAAAAAAGCTTTATATACCCCTAACAGAACTGTCTTACAAATTCCAGATCCAGCAAAATATCTGCTGAAAAATATTTAGTTTCAAAAACTGGTTTAGCAAGTTTAGTGTACTGATGCTCTCTGTAGCCTGGGAAAATGTCAAAAGTAGAAACAGCAGGAACAGATAAATAGGAAACATAAGGATACCCATTAATCTGAAATAAACTGTCAGTCACATTTAGAAGTGCTATTATCTTAAAACCGTTCAAAATATGCAATATTTAACCTGAAAATAAACCAAAGTATCTTCATGAACAAAGGAACCAGTGAGGTGTGACTAAGTTTTTGTCTCTGCTTGTCAACTGTGGGCTCTGAATGAAGGGAAAAAGTACAAAAGGTAACTTCAGAGGCACAGAATACAACAAAGAAAAGAAAAATCTATTAAGTCTTCCTGTTACCTGGATATGGCACTCTCCCCTTAGTTACCAGCTCTGTCAGTAAAATTCCAAATGACCACACATCCGACTTGATTGTAAACCGACCATACAATGCTGCTTCTGGAGCAGTCCATTTAATTGGAAATTTAGCTCCTACAAACATTGGAAAGACAGATTCTCAATTCACCCTTGCTAATCCACAATTTGTTTACACTTGAAAATATTTTGAAAGGAGTAATGCACTAAAAATATTTTTATACTTTGCTTTATTGATAAAATTCAAGGTGGTATAGTATTTTAGTATTTCTCAAACTAGGACAGCAACTATTGGCTACAATATCTGGAAGCACTAAAAGCATCTAAGAATCTTACTTAAATATGTTTGAAAAAGTGAACCTGATTAACAACTTCTCTGTAATCTCATCTCTCTTCAAACTGTAGCATGTTTAATCCCCCCAAAATAATTAAAAACGCTTTTTGAAAACACAAACAAATTGCCACATAACTTTGAACAAAGGAAGTTTACTAGGATTACACTTAGGATTACACTAAACATAGCTGTGAAAGCACACTTCAATCCATGACCTTATCCATGAACACAGAATACACAGGCATGTTCTGCTAAATGTAATAGTTCTAAACAATTGAAAGGCAACTGGTCTTATTAATTAAATAAATTTACTGGCCTTACCTTGTCTTGCAGTGTACTCATTGTCCTCTATTAACCTTGCTAAACCAAAATCTGCTATTTTACACACAAGATTGTCTCCTACAAGAATGTTAGCTGCCCGGAGGTCCCTGTGGATGTAGTTCATTCTTTCAATGTAAGCCATGCCATCCGCAATCTCAAAAAGAAAAGCGTTATAAAAGCTTATTTTTCATGACTATAGACATTTCTCCCAAGCATTAAGCTGCACCCCCTTATTTTAGCTCCATTCCCATTGTATAAGTATAGGAATTATTGCACAGCAACCAAGAGCTTGGCACTGATTAGTGTGTCTCGTTATGCAGTATCTGCTAATTGCAAACCAGACTGTTTCCTTTCTGACAAATTACAAACCCACAACAGAAGGTGTAAAAGCAGCACACTATAGCCGAAGCATTCAATATTTATGTTTAGTTGACATCTGATACCTCTTCTCTAAGCACAAAACACTTTTTTTTGATACCTGAGCAGCCATGTCGACCAGCTGCGGGAGTTTTAAGTATTTTCCTTCCCCTTCTTTAAGGAAGTCTAGCAAGCTGCCTGTAAAACATGACACATTTTGGGGAAAAGAAAAAAAAGCAAAAACATTAACTTGACCTGAAAACACAAATGAGATTTTTTTCTTAGACATTATGATTGACACATTTATCTCAGGAAATCTGTATTTGAAAATCCATCATTTACCAGAATATGCAACCAATGATTATGCCCATAGTTACCTCTGCACTGGTAACTTGTTAGTGCAATTCTATTCAAGTCGTTTGGAATCCACTTCAATTATCAAATAACTAAACACTAATAAAACAGACTGCTGTTTTTAGCAATACATTAGAACTTCTCCCATGTTGTTACTATCAGGGCTCCTCTTAGCTGGACTTTTTTCCACTGTGAGATTTATAAACACAGAACAAAAAACCCTCTATCCCGTAATTACATTTTTCTGCCAGCTCCAATCATATATTAGAGAAATTATTCTGAAGTTGTTGCTTTTACTTTGTTGCTTTTTCTTTCTTACAGGGAAAACAATCTTCCATTCTTTACGATACCTTATTTTCTCCCATTTATATAATACAATCATACCCAGAACAATACACAAGCAGTATCTGATATCAGTTCCAAGGATCTGTGCTTCTGTTAAGACAACGACCTTTACTTGTGCAGTAAAGCTTTGTCTCTACAGAACAGTTTTCCCTACACGTGGCATTATGAAGTAAGAATACAACCTATTTCCTAGTCTTGTCACAGTCAAAATCACAATAACAAAATTAAAAGTGTGGCCATGGTGGGGAAAAAAATCACTTGACTGCATATCATGAAGTGAATTCATAGCAGTAACTCTGAATTAGATTTCTCCAACATAACTTGTTGTGGTTTTGCACAGTGAAAGTAAAAATGTGGCAGGCCAGACCCACACTGCTGCTGCTGTTTGCTGTGTGTGTTTGCACAGACTTTTTCTGACCTTGGTTCATGAGATCAAAGGACCGAAGAGAAACAAAGATTTCACACTGATCTCTAGTAACCTGTCCACACTGCAAAAAAACAGTTGGATACTTTGCAGTTTGTACCTGCTTCTTTTTCTTGCAAAAGGAGAAATATAAATTAAAAAATATTGTTCTACTAGCTTAGAACAAAGAAGTTCTATGGGTGTTTTGAAAAACGTGAGAAGTTTGTTGAAGGAAAACTATAAAAAGAATCTTCCAACAGCACTTTGAATCCATAATTTAGACAAATTACAATTCTTTACTTCTGCTTTTGCAAGGTAACCAGTTCTAGTAGTAAACTTTGCTTTTCTTTAGACAGTTATAAATATTTTTTTCCTTACTGCCTCGCAGAAACCTGATTTCTAAACAATGAAAACTGCTGTCTAGTGTTATTTATGTTATCTAGGAACAAAAATGCAGAAGGAACTTTTTACATTTTCATTACTTTTAAAACTTATACAACCCTTTAAAAACTCCATCCAAACAGGAAAAAAAGCATACAACCCATACATTTGTGGTGCAGTACTAAACACAACTAGCCACTCCCTTGCTTCTGTACCTTAAGAAGATAGCAAAATTTCTCTGTGAATTGAGCAGAAGTCTGCATTTTATAAAAAATGGAATAACTGACTTGGAAATCTGCTGCTTCTTAACACTAATATGCTTATGATGTTTATTTCTACATTCTGCCTAAATCTCTAAATCTCTGTTTCAGCAGTAGGGGGAGGGGGAAATAATACAGAGCAATGGAAGAAGGATCAAAGACTGAAAACAAGGGGATAAAGGAGGGAGTCTGAGGAAAAAAACACTTAACCTTTTTAAAATTTTCTATTACACTGCTGGGAAAGAAACACTAAAGAACCCAAAGCTGAACATGTTTTGTTGTTAGCATGACCTGTCTACAGGTAGCCATAATCTCATAATAATATTCCCAGTGATACCGTTCCATTTAAATGTGATGGACAGCACACACTAAAAATGAGGAGGAAAAAAAACCCCAATCTTGTACTTGGAAGATTAGCAAGGGCGACACAGATGTGCAAAAAAATCATGCCTCTGTCCATAATCTAAATCAGAACTGCTCCAAGTAGGTCAAGCATTGCTCGTTTTAATTTAATCAAAATTAACACTTATACTCCAGTTAGCTTATACCTAACATTAATTAAACATCTGATTCACTGCTGAGATCTTAAATAACCTTTTAAATGTAGTATTTCTAACTATTGTGTCCCATACCTTTTGTCATGAATTCAGTGACGATGTAGATTGGTTCCTCAGAAACAACCGCGTACAGTGGAACGAGCTTGTCGTGTCGTAGTTTCTTCATGATCTGAGCCTCCTGCAGGAAAGCTTCTGGCATCATTGTACCAGGTTTTAGTGTCTTGATTGCGACTTTTGTGGTTCCATTCCATGTTCCTAGAGAAACAGATCGGGTTTTATTCTCCACTGTAATAGTGCAGAGATTTTCTGCTGAAACTTTTTTTGTTTCTGTTTTCTTAGCTAACAGAATAAACTAAAACTATATTGAGTATTAATTTTACCATTACATGCATGATCTTAACTGGTATTTTTTTCCCTTCATTTCTCTACGATATTATCTTTTCAGATCTTGATAATGATTAAAATACTATTAAAACGTTCACAGGAACAACTGTAATGTGTCACACTTACCCATCCATACTTCACCAAAACATCCTTGGCCCAACTTAACTTCCAGCCTCAAAGATTCTCTAGGAATTTCCCAGGCATCTTTTGCTAGTCCCTGTGTTTGTGGTTTCACTGTGGGACACACAGTTGTTAGCTTATGACACAGCCCATCGGCATGTTCTAGAAAACAGAAAAAAACCAGCTTCATAGTTAAGCAGGGCAAGACTGTAACAAAAGTAACATCTTAATGTTGATAAAAAAGAACAGTCCATTTACTTTTTTTTGAAATCAGAAAGAAATTTTATAGTTGTAAATTTTAACAATAAGCTATGTACACAATCCTTCTTCCTCACACTAGGCACAGGGTAACACTGGGACACTGGAACTTGGGCTTACCTCTGTAGTGTTTTACCAACTTCTGCAGAGATTCAAATTGTGCTCTGGTTGTGATATAGTATCCACCGTTGTCAAGTTTCCTGATTTTGTAGTGTTTAACATTATCACCTCTGACCTCGTCCCAGTCACGTATAGAAAGGGAATAAGCACCTAGGAAAAAAGTCACATCTGGTTCTTCACCAAAATATTAAAAGGTATTTAACATCTCTCCTAAACTGTCATTGTACACATATATGGTGTGCACATTCATGTGTATCATGGGATAGGCATAAAAATGTTCACCTTGTGGGTGGGGAGGGCAGTGAATGGGAGATGGAAGAGACACAGACACACACATACCTTTAGTGGTTTCACTTTCTCTTACTAAGAAAATACCACGCTGGTTCCCAGGATTTAAAAGTAGCCTTTCTGCATCCTTCCTGCCCATCTTACCAAAATACCACCTAGAAAATTTAAAAGGAAATGTGTAAATTAAAGCTTCCTATGCTTTGGTACTCATATAAGCAAAAGATTTAGAAACCTCAAGCACTGACTGGACTACTAATTTTCCAAAACAGTTGCTGGGTTGTTTGGATAAGCAAATACCACAGCAGATACAGATCAACAAAAGCAGTAACATCCACATCATCAAAAGATCAAGATGACCTATTTCTATATGACTCTCATTCCTATTATTTACATATGCACGTAAAGAGGCCTGTATCTGCAAATACTATGGTTTTCTGCTGGTTTAACAATGGACACAACCTTTCTTAAGATTGAAAGGAACACTCTCCTCAGGCTGAGTTTACAGGCCAAGATGAATCAGATGACACACTTCAGCAGCACATTCAACAGTGCAGCAGCTGAAACTTCCTTCTTTAAATGTTCTGGCTTTATGTTAGAAAACAATATTCAATGCAAAGTAAGTGTGCACAAATATCAGTGGATGACAGGTTCATTCAGGTTGGAAGGACCCTTGGAACTCTGGCCCAGCCTCCTGCTGCGGGCAGGGCCAGCAGTGACATCAGACCTAGTTGCTCAGGATGTAGTCCATTTCAGGCTTGAAAATTTTGAAGGACAGACCACCAACCCAGGCAACCTGTACCCCTTCCTGGGTGTCCTCGGGATAAAAAGGTTTCTTATATTCATCTGGAAACTCTCCTGTTTCAATTTCTGTTGCCTCCTATCTTTCTCTACCTCAGTACAGAGAGCACATTTTTCTACTGATCATTTAGGAACAACCCTATGGCAGGTGTCATTTACTTTGCTGTGAGTAACACTCCAAACTGCTGTATCATTCTGATAACAAAAAGAACACAGATGTTTTAAAAGACTTGCATTTTTTTCTTGCCTTCAGCTCTTTCACAAAAGGAGTTTTTTCTTCTACACTCCCACAGCATGCTCATCCTGATGAACAGCCTGCACACAGCATTGTCCTGAGCCAGTGATAATTTTAAGGTCCATCTTCATATAAATCCCCAGACTTTGTAGTAAGAGGTTATTTCTAACTACATTTTATTTTTATTATATGCCTCAGAAGTTACAAAGTGACGTAAAGTGTATATTTCAAACACTTTCGTCTGCCACTATCTTATCATAAATATAATTTGGCTTAATGAGTGATGGGAAAAGTAGTACTGGAAACTGCTACACAACACTGGCTCTGTGGTTAAAATATTTTCTGGGGGAAAAATGCAGATAAAGAGGGATCACTTTGTTGGTCATGAACAGAATGGCCTGTCCAATCACATGGGAATTTGAAACTTAATGTTACATTTTGTTGTAATTGCATTTTGAGTGTTGAAGGAGATGTGCAAACTTGGAAATGGATATGAGAGAGAGACAATTTGGATGTAACCTATGATCTCAAAGAAGCAAACTTGAATCCTAGTTCATAACTTCACATGAAAATGCCTCTTACTCAGACTACAACAGCACTTTACAAACTACATTGTAAAGTGCTGCTTTATTTCACTACCTATAGAAGGGTTGAATTATTTTATTTTTTAGAGACAATTAAACATTTATATTATGGTGTCATTAAAAAAGTACACAAATAATATGGATCCTGTCACAAGCAGTTTCTGCTATAAATGCCTCTAGGCTTAGGAAAAGCCAGAGACAAAATCTTAGCAAACTGGGGCCCTGTATTGCATTTGCACTTGTAACTCTAATTGCAGTCCCAACACGTAATCTACAAACACTATCAAGGCACAGGGTTAAAAAACTCTAAAGCAAATGAACTTTATTCCAAATGCTGTGGGGATACATCATAAAATTAGCACTGGTTCTTTAAAATAAAGTTTTTAAAAGCTTCCTCATTCATCACCCTTCACTCTCACCTCTAGTCATCACATGAACCTATGACAAATCCCATCACTTTGATTTGGCCAGTGTTTAGGAGCCATACTTTCTTTGTAAAGGGCTATCATTTCCATTTTACCACCACTGTAGTTGTAATGACATCAGCTTTTATTGCATAGTTAAAAAAAAAATAAAAATCTTTGACTTTCTTCCCCAAAGAATAAAAGTTAGTAATTTTAAAATCAGATGAAACTCAAGGGTGTAAAATAACAGAGCATCTTTGATGCAATCATTTTTTAATAGCAAAGAGCCAAGTGAGAGCAGCCGCAGCAACATGTTAAAGTCTCAGCTTGAGATTCAGGAAACATCTTGAAAATCAGGCACTTTTCCCAGACATGCAGTAGCAAACAGAGAAGTGCACAGATCACATATCAGGGAACTGCTGATTGGCAGTACCATGCCTGTATATTGAAACAAGAGCTGTGCAACTTTATATTTCTAGTACAACAAATACAATCCTTTGGAACAAGCGTAACCTAAAACTCTACTCCAACCTACAGGTTTCACAGTCATTTTATGTGATTGTTTAAGCACTCAAGGATGCTAGTAAATAAATGTAGGAAGTACTGGTATGCAAAGCAGTATAATTTTCCAAATTCATAGCAGTCCTTAGCATATCAAACAATTTTGTCACCAAAAGTTATTACAGATTAATAGATTAGCAATAATTGTGCACACAAATGCTTTTTTAGAATCTAAGGTTAGGTCATACCAAGTATGTAGCTGATGTTGACTCAGGGTTTGGAAAGCAAAAATAAGGATAAAAACCTAGAGTTGATGGTGTGCAAACTCTTTAGCTAAAACCCACCCATTTTTGCTTTATATCATACACAAGGTGTGTCCTCCAATTTTTATCATTATTGAATTCTACCATCCTTTCTCCTTTAGCACTGCATGTAGCAAGCAAGCATAAAACATCTGCATGTGTGTCTACCTCATGCTTACAAATACTTATACCTTTGACATAATCCAAAAGTAGCACTGCTATCCCTTCATTAATAGTACTCTTCTACTTTACCCTTAAATGTTACACATAATGAATTTAAAAAAAGAGTATCACCACAGAGTACAAAGTGTGTAAGATTGACAGGATACAGTGTCTTACTCTTCTGCTTGAATGGAGTCTGCAGGAGCTACATAATTGCTTGGGATGTAGCCTGTCTTCCCTGTAGCAATAGATCTTGCTTCCCACCAGTCTCCTTCCCTGCAATGAAACATCGATTATCTCTTCCACATATAAATAACACATAATTCCGTAGCACTTGTAAATTTAGGTAACATGTTACTTTATTATGAGGGCATCTAAAACAGCTTGTGCTGCATGTACATACATCTTGCGTTGTGAGCAACACAAATGCCTCTTAGTGGAATTTCATATTTTAAAGATTTGGGGCTTTTTTTTTTTTTTAATATAAAACCAAAATGCTTTATGGCAGAGGTGTGTAAATAAACTTCTGAGTTGTTTAGTCTTCATCTGCATCTCCAGATCAGAGAGTTACTCGAGGTGCCGAGTCTGGGATGGAGCAGTACCGGTCCCCACCTTTGCTGCCCCAAAGGGAGTAGCTGTGCCTTGCTGGGGCAGGGAGGGGAAGGAAGTCACAGAACCGAGAAAAGGCTTGGGGCTACCACAGTTGCTACAGTTCTACATCTGCACCCAAACCATGATCTCAGCCTGAAAAGTTACTGTCTTAGCAGTATTATATAGTTTAACCCCATGCTTGTTGAATATTGAATTTATGGAAAAAAATAAATCTACTGTCACTAAAATAGGATACACAGATTTCCAAAAGAATTAAGGATCTAATTATTCCAAACAACCCAGTGAGGTCTCTGGATGAGAGCACTTACGTGTTGTTTATTATCTGGAACCGTTCACCTTTCTTAAATGAAAGGTCATCTGTAGTTCTAGCTTCATAATCATATAAGGCCACAAATACAGTAACACCACCTTAGGAAAAAGAAAAAATATCCCATATGATATAGCAGTATTGTTGCAACACTTGATTTAATGATTTGTCCATGAAACAATTCATCAATTTTGATTTTGACGCAACTAAACACTCTGAGTTGCATCTCATTTTGGAAGACAGATCAATAACCTGCTGATTTCTTACAACAGACCAATGCCTATAAACAGACATTCTGCAAATATGCTTCTACACCACAAAAGGCCACTAGACACATCACTGGAACTACATTAACAATTACAGCACTTATATACAGAAACCTACATGACACATCATCAGTAAAAAAACCCCAGAGCTTCTTTATTAAGCTTGCTTCTTGTTAAGAAGTACAATTCTGGAGGAACCTACACCACCACAATGGTGAACCATCAGCCGCTAATTTTCACAGAAGTAAAATGTTGCACTTAGCTATAAATAACTGATGCATTCTGAACTTTTTGAGGTTATACATCAAGACCTACCCAAGGAACTGAACCAGAAATAAAAGTATTCTCTTGAGGACAAAGACACTGCTCTGCTTTAGCACTGATGACTTTTTTGATTCCACCAAGTCTCCCCACCCGTGAAGAAGACCCTTGCTGAGGATGATCCATCCATCCAGTGCAGCACTCCAGAGAACAAGGACCAAGACAGGTCACATGAGGAACAGCTGCACTCGACCAACCCTAAGGAATCCACTTTCCCATCCCAATTCTGGTATAGGGCATGCTGTTGAACATGTCCCCCAGACAGCACAGATGTGAGAGAGGTGGATGCTAGGAAGGCTTCTACACTTACCAGCAGGAAACCTTTTTCTATACTTTAAAGAGCTAATCTATAAAACTGGGAAGAAGAAGTAGAAGAAGAGGGAAAAGAGAACAGGCTGTTTGAGATGTACAAGCTACTAGCAAAAATAAAGAACCATGTACCATAACTATGAGAAAGCTAAAATAGAAAATTGCAAATAGACAATTCAGAAAAACTTTTTAAGCCCTAGAAATGCTTGTCTAATGACCATTTAAGAAGCTTAATGATCTTCCAAACAGTAACGTTTTTTAAATGTATAATACTACCTCTCTAATGTACATATACATACCAGGATTTACATGAAAGTACACCAAGAGAAACATGTTGCATCTAATTTTAGGTCTTACAATTAGCATGACAGTGATCAGAAAAGAAGAATACAAAATGCAATGGGGACAGGCTACATGACATATTCTTTTGCAACGTACACTTTCTGACATAAGAGCTCCTAATCACCTAAATATTTTAATTTGATTTGGAGTCTTCCTGTGGTTACAGTCTCGGCACGCCTCAGCTGGAAGTGAATTTACAGTTCTGCTAGGAAAAACAGAACAAAACCCCCACAGGAGGTTAGAGTAATTGAGGGTTTGTTTTTTTTTAAAGTGTGATTTATGTACTGAAAATGAATGGAAATATTCCTTGGAAGCTAGCAGCTCCTAATTTAAGTTAAAAATCAAAGCAGTTCTACCAATTTTTCTCTTTATTGCTACATTATTTTGATAACACAAAATGATATGTGGAGCAAGAAAATAGTGAGGATACAACCGTATTCACACAAACAGAAAGCAAATGTTATGGAAATAAACCATCCCCAGAGAGTTCTTCAGCAGATGAAAACAATCACAGTATCACAAAGGTTTTTAACTGCATATAAAGAAACTTGAAAAACTTCAGCTACCATAAGACCTCTTTTTATTCTCAGTCACAAGTGTTATTTTTTCATAGGACAGAATAATAAAATCTTGAAGAGAACAGCATCAGCACAGAGTGATTTAAACAAAGATAACTGTCAAATGATACTTCATGTCTCTTGAAGCTGTTTTTTTGTCAACAACTGTGAGGTGATCTAGTTTAGCTGCTCAAGCTATCTGTAGCCACAAGACTTTCCTTAAAGATTTTCCTTTTATTAGGTCACTATTTCATCCTCTAATCTATGACTGGTTTTGGAGAGAAGACTTTACCTTCTTGTTCAGCATGAGGATTACAGAGCACTAGCACAGCTTCATGGAAGGCAAGAACAGCAGTCCATTTTTCTGTTTTGATTTTCAGCAATATTCTATGAATTCAAAGTATCTGAAGACAGACAGTTTGTAATACAGGAGCAGCATGACTAACTCAGATTTCTTCTCCTTTTCTACTTTAGAGGAATAAAAGATGGGTCAACTCTTTTCAGCCTCACTACAGGCCATGATGACAACCATATCATCCTCTTGTCACACATCACTGATCAACTGGATAAGTACTACTGACACTTACATCCTGTTTGACAAGCCCATCTATTCTCCTCTCTTGTGGAGCAAAGGGTGACAGAATGTGATTCAGTGTTTTACTGGTCACAAATACAAAAAAGCTTACAGCAGATGAAGGCTGTCATCTCACTCACTCACAAAAACACCCAATTTTGATTGATCTGAAAAGCAATACTGAATGTACCAAATAACTGTTAGTGCAATTTTATTTATGTATGTATGCATTTATTTAAATGTGTGGGTTTTTTGTGGATGGGCTAGTTTTATAGAATGAAGAGAATTTCATATGCAGTATCATTTTAAATTGCAAAACAATGAGAGCATTCACACAAACCAGCCCGCCTGCTGATAACTGATTTCACACTGATGAGATATCAGACTCTGTTTTCATGAGAAATCTCTCTTGTTGACTCTGGTTCAAGACATAATATGCTTAACAACCAGCAGGAACAGGCAAAAGCACATCCCTTCTGGTCTCTGCAGCAAAAGATTTGTGGTACTCAGTGTGGGGCTACATCCCTGATGTCTGGTTATGCCCAGGAGTGCCTGTATGCACTGCAGGAGATTCCTACATGACCAAGGAACCAGATCTAGTACGAAGAAATATGCCAAGGTTCTTGGGGAAGATGAAATACAATGAACTTTCCTCAGCAGAGCTAATGAAAATAAATAAATGCTGCCCTTACTTAATTTCTGCATATGTTCATCCAAAATGGGGATTCAGAGCTGACTCATAAATGATACAGACTAGATGTTCATTTTAATTATTTGGTTTTTAATATGTTCCCAAGAAAAGGACTATGAGGTGATCATTACCTGACAATTCATATTTGGTTTTCTGAATTGCTTAATGCCAAGGTCAGAATATGTTTGCATGGATCTCATATTTCTTGTGTTTAAAAGACTTTAAATGCCACTGGAATAATGTAAACAGTTAGGCACTGTGATTGTGCCAACATCAGAGGTTTGTGGGAAAACTAGAAATAGACTAATAAGAAATTATTTACTCTGTTTTGTGAAGTGCCTGTGCAGAGCTTCTAGAATAAATTAGTCTGTCTATTTAGTGTCTTTCAAAAAAAAAAAAAAAAGAATAAATCACAGCTTCCTTTCAAAAATATCCATCAAAACTATGAAAATAGTCACGTGGACAAAATCAGCATTTTTCTAAGTTTTAAGATTTTGATATAAAGGTGGGTTAATAACATCAAACATGCATGTTGCTTAGAACTGCTGTATCTTCTATACCTCAGCCAAGATCTCTGTGTGTTGCAAATTCTATTTGTCACTTTCCATTTTAGTTTTAATATGACCACCAACAATGGGAATTCTGCTCTTCATTTCACACATACTGTTCCCACAGTAAAATACATAGAATATAGGGCAAATCTTGTTGAGCTTTTTAAGTTGATTCAATGTTGTATTGATGTAACTTGACAGTAATCAGACTTGAAACCAGTTTAAAAACATCAATTTCCTGAATCGGAAGTGTTTTTCATTTTGTACATCTCTCCAACTTTAAAGCCATTATCCCATATGCATCCTTTCAACAGCTTAAAACTTCTAATGTAATTTTATCAACTATTCCCATTATTGCCTTTAGTAAGTCTTAAATTTCCCTGTGCTGTGATCCTAATTGTCTCCAGAAAAATAAAATCCAATACCCAACCTTCATGCCCCAGTCACTAGTGAATACAGGCTAAATTATTATTTGAGCAGTAAAGATACTGAAAATCAAGAATCTCTAAAAGGCAATTTATTTTAAATGTGCAATTTATTTCTCTGTGGCAAGGTGTCACAGTATTTTTTTGACTCTGACTGTCAAGCGGCTATAATAATAAATAATAATACCATCACTTCATGTAACACTCACCTGTTAAAGTACTAGGATATGTACTTGGCACAGCTGAAAATGAAGATGATGCTCCTCCAAAGGGTGTCATTCCTGAAGGCCCTCCAAAAGGAGTCATGGAATGACTATTAAAATTAACTGCTGATCCCTTTATTGACGGCGACTGTGTTGCTTGGCTGGAATCTGATCCATAATGACTGACATGGGAAATAACAGGTTCTGGAGCATTTTCAGTTCTGTATTTCATGGCTGGGCCTTTACCCTCTTTGCTTTTAATGCACCCCATGGTTGCTTCTGTGAGAATGAGAGGTTAAAAAAAAAAGAGTTCACCTTCATGTTGTGTTTTTTGATAGATAACACAGAATATTCCCAAAAAGTTAACCCAAATGCTAATTTATTAATGTCAAACTCCATGCAGCGAGTAAGCTCTGATGAAAAAGTGTTCTGGAATAAAATCTAAACTATTACAAGACCAGGGAAACCCTAATTATTCTCCCTTACAACTTAACATAGTAACAGAACATTTGGATTATTCTTCATCATGGTTACTTGATGGACTGTAAATGGTAACAAAAGAAAAAAGGGGGAATCAGGCAACAGATGAAGAAAAGACACTGCAGTCTTCTGTAGCAGAGTGGAGGGGGAAACAGATGTGACAAATCCAGACTCAATTATAGGAAGCAAATCCAAAGCAATTATACAAAGAAAACGACTGGGGCATTCCTGTTTTTTTTTTTTTTTAAGCATCTGTGCAATGAAGTCTTGCCCAACTGGTGATGTCTTTAAATACAAAGAATAGTTTTCATCCATTGCCAGCCCCCCAAATACACCTCACAAACAAATGTCAGATATTCACAGCCACAAGATAGGGTAAAGCTTTAGAGTAACTAAAACGGCAAAAAAAACCCAAGAGTAATTACAATATCCTAAGGGATTTAGAAACAGAACCGTGCCTAGACAGGTGACAATTTATATCCCTGAGAGCCCAGGGCTGCCACCAGCTCCCACTACAGGCAGACAGTGCCAGAGCCGCCTACCGTGGGGGCACCTATTACCTGCTGCTGCTGGGAATCAGAAAAGACCTGTCACCAGCAATTAACACCGACTGAGCCTTAAGAAGTCACCACCTGCCATTTATCAGGTGGTGACAACTGGTAGCAGGCTTTTCCTGGCTTACCCCAGCTGGGAAACAAATCAGGAAGAAAACAGCAGTGTCTATTAGATGCAGCACTAGTCTGGCATTAAAATTCCTGCATTATTCTCAGGAGTGGGTTTAAAAATCTACTCTAACTTCAAAAGTAAAACCTCTACAGACACAGGAAATCAACTGCTCCACATTCTCTAATGAATCAATTAAAAAAAATAAACAGCAGGAGTCTAAAAGCATGAGAACCACATATTTTGATAAGTACAACAACAATTTCATGGCCTCTAACTAACAATTAGGGAAACAGTATTTGCCAATGTGTGTCTAATTCTTTTTTTCCTTCTCAATTCCTTCTTACCTTGTTAACTATTAGACATAGAAATATGGAACAAAGTCAATTTTACTAAACAAATACTGCCTTAATACAGTCACACTGAGAGAAAATAATACCCTCCGTATAACTAATTGTTACAATAATAAAAATACTGTAATTTCCTCAAGAACCATGAATCAGAGTTCCTGGAAAGAACAAGGTCCACGGACAGCAAAAGACTCTATAAAATTTAATGCTCAAAAAGATTAAGTATATTCACCCTGTCATTTCAGCCCCTAGTACTGCAATGTAACACAATTACTGATGCAGAAACAAGTAGCAGCAAAGTCAAATAACTGTCCTTTTACAAATCACATTTAAGGTTTTCCACAGAATAATGAATCATCACAAAGCATACATTTTCAAACGTTTTTACTTCTCATACTGTTATTGCCAACTTATTAGCTATGAACAAACGTTAACAGAGCAAGGCTCAAATATGTGCATAGGAATGCAATGTGTCTAAATACTTTACAAAAACCACCTTACTATCTACAGTAGAAAAGCCAGTTATTAATCCACAATAGAAGTCAAACATCCAGAATTACATCCTTTTAATTTCTCTATCACTGCAAATAGACACAGTAATCCAAAATATTTTCTTTTGGCCATGTGGCTGCCTATTGTGAATTCTTGCCTTCCTCTGAGGCCTACTTGACTATTTTTAAAAAAACTTGAATCAATGTTTTCTACTAGCATTGAATAAAAATCCAGTCACCTTTACAAAAATCTGTGGCACTGATTCCTTGCCTTTGCTAGAAGTTGAGCACACAATTCAAAAGTCCAGCACACTACTAATGGTAATCAAGTACATTAAAAGGGAAGTACATAGACATCTGTCCAAATGTCCATCGCAAATATTTTTCCTTCCTTCTGGCATTTGCCTAACTTGTAGCAGGCTGATAAGACCTCAAGATTAAAAAAAATAATAAATAAACAAAAGTAATTAAAAAATAGACAGTAAACAATTTACCAAGTCCGGTAAAACTGCTGGATTCTGCCCAAGGAATTGCTGATTTGATCAAATGGCTGGTAACAACTATCGCCCGTACATGCACCCCGCTAAGGCTGTGTTAGCAGCAAGAACTTACTATTGGTATGCTTGAGTGTCACAAAGAAAAGCCCTTATTGAAGATCTGAATTCATTCTAGAAAAACAGAATCAGCCTCTCCCTTGCTTCTCCCCTCCCCAGCCACTTCACTGTTAAGGTAATCTTCTTTCAGGGGTTAAAGAGATTAACAGCAGAGATTCAATCAGCACTTCAAAGAGAAAGACATTCAGAAATAAGCAGACAAAAACGTAAACTACTTTTATAACTGCATACCCACAAAACAAAATTGAGCATGCAAACTCCTTAGCTTTCACAAGCAAAAAATACAGGTGTGAACTGCAGTAAAATACTGTGTATGCACTTGTACGGAGGAATTAGAGGCATGAGTGGAGGGAAGATGACATAAATCAAGAGTGAGTAGTAAAAAAACCCTGACTGCCCATCCTGTGGGGGGAAAGCCCCAACAACTTAGTACTGTTTAGTCTTGTAATAAATTACTGGATAAAGAACAAAAAATCCCTAAGCAGCTGGTGTGCAATGTTGGATTTGATTATTCTGGTACTGCATTTGTTATCAAAAATGTATGTAACTGAAATAACTACAACTATTTATATCAACCTTTGCCTGGCCAGCAAGAACATATTAAGGAATACATTTTTGTCATTAAAGGCCAACAGCTCTCTTTCTGATGCACTGACCTCTTTAGAAATTGATTCAGATGGGAAATTCCTGTTTGCACTGCGGTAGCCATCTATTTAAAGAAATGCTGGCCCAAGGTATCTTATTCACAAGCCACAGACTTCCCACTAGTTAGATCACTATTTCACACCAGACTGGTGTCTGAGGCAATCTACTTGAGTAACTTCAACATCTTGTTCTTTCTTTGAAACAAACATTCACCTATTGATTCTGAGCACTGCGCCCACATGTTTTTGGTGGGAGAAGGGTGGCAGTCAGCTTGCTGAAGGTCTATCAGGAAACCATCTTCAGAAAGGCACAGACTACAAGCCCAGCTGTCTTGTTCTGCCTTCTAGATGAAAACAAACCTATGTTAGAATGTTTTCAAGTAGAAACAGAAGCTAAAATGATCACTGCTAAGGACAGTTGAAGGTTAACAGGATGCTCACAGAAGTCAACAGAAGAACAGGAGTACTTCAGGAAGTAGAAATCAAAAGAGATTTTAGTAGCATCTCACTGTATTTGCGCTTTTTGGAGAAGTCATATAAAGGGCAACAGTTAATTGCCATTCAATGCTCTACAAACATCGCAGACAATGAAGAAGACTCTTAATAAACACTCTGACAAGATGAGAACTCCAAGGAAGCCAATGCTGCCCTCTTATCTTCCCAACTCCTTTTTATAACGGAGTGCCAGATCACGAGGAAAGTTTTGTTCAACAATAATTGAAAAGCATGGCCAGTAAAGTCTTTGTGTTGTCTTTTTTCTGCTTTCCTTTAAGGATGAGCTACCAGACCAAGAAAAACAAGGTTTTTTTTCCTAAAGCCATTGTATCTTAGCATACTGACAAATTCGCTCAGGGTGCCTGCAGCCTTGTCCATCCAGCCCAGAAAGGTGGGTGTCACAAGGAAACCTCTCTTTATCCAATGTGTCTTTGCCCCTTCCACTTGGTAGTTACAGAAGTTACTCCTTGGTTCTTTGGGACACAGGATTGTCAGAAGTGCTTCAAAGAAGGTCTCCTACTGGCACAAAGGAAGATAAAAGTTTTCATTGAAAGAGGTGATTTCAGCTCAGGTGGATAAACTGTCCCATCAATATGCCTTCAAGCAAAGCTGCCTGCAAATGCCTCTAAACATTGTGTTCCCTTTCCCCCATACTCTACCTATCAGCACTTTGAGGACCAGGTGTTAGCATCCGAAAACCTGATCACCAAGGGCCCGGAGAGCCTCGTGTTTGTTTCACTTGCTGTAATGCACTTGATAACAAAACCCATTCCCTATTAAAAAAAAAACAACAAACCAAAAACAAAAAACCAAAAACCAATTAAAAACAAAACCAACAAAACAACCAAACAGAAAGTACCCAAGAAAATTGGTGTTTCCTTTTGGGGCCAACTGAATACTTCTCTGATCTTGCACTTCTGCTACTATACAGCACATTCCAGTTGCCTTCTGGAGACTTCACCATGAGATAAGGCCAGGAGTGACAGTCACATGTAACAGTCTTGATATGCCAGAAAGGGAAAGATGCTCTAGGGACTTCCTCTCTTTTCAACCTCTCATATAAGCTAGGTACTGTACCATAACTAAGAAGCACAGCAAAGGAAAATCACTAAGGGAAGGGCAGTTTGCAACACTTTGTGTTCATTACTTTTGATTACTGGAACTGTTCATACAGCTAAAAAAGGACACAGAAGTGATTTTTCACTACAAAGAGTATGTCAAGTTAGAAGAAGAAGAAGCAAATCAAGTCTTTCCAGAAAGATAAGGCAAGACTACAAATATTTTCCCCACCTCAAACATACAAAAATCCTCCAACTAAAAAGTAACTCCCTATGCTACCTAACATAGAAAAATAATTTAATTTGAGGTTCACAAATAGCTAATAAAAAGATGAAAAAAATGAATATTTCCACTGCTACTGTAGCTTCACTTCTCAGTGTTAGCATAAAAAAAGAAATTGTTTCTGTCAAGAAAAGACATGCCTTCTCTTCTGTGAAACAAATGCCTTACAAAAAGGTCTTCCAAAAAGGTCTTTTTAACTTTCAACTAAAGTAATGATTTAAAGTCATTAAAATTTCATGCGTTGATAAAGACAGGATATTCTGTGGGAAGTTTGCTAATGGATCCATTAGCTGGCAGCTGTCTATTTGCTCAAACAAGTGTAGAGCTGATTCCACATGTCACCGGAGACATAGAACCTATACTGGCTTTTTGTAGACCGGGCAAACAGCATAGAGCATCTGCCAAACAGCTGGTTTCAGCTGGTAGTATTGAAAAATCATTTATTAGATGTGACATAGACTGAAAAAGATGAAAACAACTAGCAAAGAGGCTAATGAGTTTTTAGCCAATACTATAACATCCAGCTAATTCAGTCCATCTTTAACAGGTCACTGCTTTGGTATGAAAACAAGAGGGGGCTTTCTTGTCTACAAAACAACCTGCCGTGTTTATAAAGGACAGTAAACTAAAGAATTTCCCTGTGTTCTTTGCAGAGTACATGCAATTTTTAAAAATTATGCGGTTTTTATCATGGGATATAATTTATCTTTTATGAGCTGTCATAAATAGCAGGGTTTGCTTATTTTACCATGAACAACCCATGACATTTCAAAGAAAGATGTTCCACTGTATTCAGTTTTATAATTAGCGGTAACATTAGTGTAATGAGGCCTTAGAGAGTCTGCATCATTATGCATTTAAAGTGCAACTGACATGACCTTGCAATTAACGATCTAATAAGGAGCAAAATGTGAAGATAAAGGAAGCAGCATTAAAAAATCCCCACTGAGGCAAGCATTTATGTATTTGAATTGCAATGTTTACCACACATCTTTGTGCAGCTGTACACCAAAAAATAACTATAAACCAGTACTATTAGACCTCAGCTTGCCCATATACTAAAACAGATCTTTAAAACCATCCTCTTTAGTACTAAGGCAACCTAAACTTCTAAATCCTAATGGTTGTGCAGATCTAGTCCTTCTTTGATCATGACTATACAAACATATTAAACAAAAATCTGGGGCTACTGTGGTAATAATTTTGATTTCATAGCAGCAGAACAGCCTCAGATTGTTTTCTAACAAAGGTACAGCTAGCAAACTCATCATAAACCCCAACAGGATTCTGTACAGAGAAAAAACAAGGAGTATAAAAATGCTTTTTAGGTGGACACTTTGCATCTCAGAGTCAAAAGATATTGGAAATATTACATATTTCTATTCTGGCTTGTGTTTTTTACAGGACTCAAAATTTTGAATTAGTTTTAAATTAATGATTGATACTGATCCTTCTACTGGAGGAACCACGTAACTGGCTTACAAGATCACAACAACCATGCTCTGAAGGAATACCAGATTCTAAGATGCTACCTGAAAAACAAGGATAAGCAGAAACTGCTAAAATAACGAGGTCCTTCAATCCTTCATGTCTTTCCCTTATTTCCTGACTTTTTTTTTTGGAACGGAAAAGTTCAATGGAAGTTTGTTTCCTCTGAGGTTTGAATGACTTAGACATGGGAGATTTGCCCAGATGTATCAGACTTTGAGCACTGTACCTATGCAGGAGTCTAAGGATTTATAGTCCTCCAATTTGGACTGCCCCAGACAAAGGCTTCACTACTAAAGAAACACCTACTGTCCGTGTTGGAACTAACAGGTAGGAGATGGAACTGCCCCAGCAGGTGGTACAATCCTCATACCAGTGCACAACAGGCCCTAGCAATCCAACTGCAAGGTCCCACTGGATGCTAGGTTGCAAAGCTGAAGGAAAAATTAACTATGGCAACGAAAAGTTCTAAAAACAGAAGTGGAATTAAGGCTATCAGTGAAGCAAAGTTCAGAGAGATGTGAACACTCCCTGTTTTTCATCTCAGTTATACTCTTCTTTTTTATCTGGGCCAAACATGTAGGATCTCCTCCCACTCAACCTGTACCTGGACAGAGGTACAGATTTGTGTACCTCTGAAGTGTCTTTCACTAGAGAGACACAAAAGCTCCATGAGCACATTGGAGACAATGACCATGCCATGGATGATATGTGGCTGGCTCTGCAGAACATACATGCTCATAAATTTGTGCGTATTTGTAGTCAAGAGTTTCACCTACGCTATCTAGGGTAGTAGGTTTTCTTTGACCAGATGTTATATGCAAGAAAAAGTGGCTCTTCCAATCAGACTAGGAAGCAGCAAAGAATGCAAAAGCAGTTTTATGTGATGAAATATATAATACATATACATGAGACCATTTAAAAAATTTAGAGTTACATTGTCTAGCCATACAATTTCAAGCCTTTACCACACAAAGACATTTTCTCTGACAACAGATGATACCACAGACAAAACAACCAATATATTGTCTAGACAATATTACTGCTGCTCTATTGTCTTGAACATTTAAGTATATAGTCAATAAATAAATGTAGAAAAGGATGATTCTGCTGGGGTTTTTTTAATAGTGTAATGGCTATTTTTTATTAAATTGCAAGTAAGTATAAGTATCTTAAAAGCTAAAAGTTTGGTATGATTAAGAAGTCTGGCCAAAATATTGTTTCAGATTCTAAGGCATGTCATACCTTGTCAAAGATATCCAGGATATTTTAGACAGGATGTAGGAATCAATTTATAAATAGAAATATTTTGTTTTCATTGAATTTTATTTGGAAAACAACAAACCTATGCCTGGTATCATAGACCATTTTCATACAATCAGTTTCCAGACATTCTATTATAGTATATTAAAAATAATTTAAAAAATCCAAAAGTTATTTAAAAAGCCACTTTAAAATTTTGTTTACTAAAGTAAACTAATATCACTTTCTGGGTCTCACAGCATAAAGTATGCAAAACACCTTCCCAAGGGACATCTGCCTTACAGAAAAAGCAACATAAAATTTACATGGTAGAAGAACAAATTGCACTTTTGTTCTGAAAAGATAATTTAAGAAGCAATTTCTTTCAATGTTCAACTATGAACTACACATGAAAAATGAACTACATTTGCAAGCTCCCAGAAACTCAGAGATATTGAAATTCTTATGAATCATTTTCATCTTGTCAGCTGGGCATACTTTAAGACGACAGAGGAATTCAATATCAGCAAGAATCCTCTTGCAACTTCATTAGTCAACTTAGAAATATAAAGGAAAGGAACAGTTGCAGCAACTTAAAGAGATAAATCAAGGAAAGACCCTGCAATGTTATATCCACCCAAATTATAGCACAGGGTCACTGATAAGAAATCTCATGGAACTGAAGACATTATTTATTTGCTGTTTGTTTGATACACTGTACTTTAAATTTGCCATTCCTGCTTTGCAGACATGAATTTCCCATCTATTCTTTGCCAAGCATCACCCTAAGCAGAAAGTGATTTCTCCTTTATTCTCAATGCTGTTTTATCCTAATACACTTGACATGGTTACTATGTTAAGAAAAATCAGTAATTAAAGTGTTTAAGTCCAATTACTGACAAAATGTTGCAGCTCCTTTATTCAAGGGCCATATACCCAGACCTGTTCCAACAATTAGCTCTTTGCTGAACAACAGGATTTCAAGAAGACGGCTGGAAAATATCAACCTTTGGACTACAACAAAAAGTGAAAGTATGTATAAACAACTGCAAACACAATGTATGTTGTTTTTCATTAATCAATAGCTTGTGTTTTTCCTTTGTACATAAAAAAGTGAAAAGTACAATTAAACTGTAAAGAAATTACAAATGAAACAAACAAACAAAAAGATGACACCTGCTAAATAACACCCTTATGAAAAGGAAAGAGCTGGATTATGTTCTAACTAAACAAGAATTATTACTCTAATAGCTATCATTAGTGCTGTTCTATTGTTTCTCTACTAACAGATATAACAGTGCTCATAGGCAAGAAGACTAGGAGAAATTATCTTAATTAGCTCGTCAGGCATCTTGCACAACAGAGGCCATGGGGCTGCCCTAAATTAATATTTTCTTTTATGGTCTTGAATGTACACACATGCTCAAACTCATTCGAAATGACTATTACGGAAAGCTCACCCACAGTCTGGACAAGTCCTACATTTTGAACGCAGTAACTGTGTGTTCACGTGCCATCTGAAAAGGCACATGCCCCACACCTCATCTGAGTTTAATGCCAACATCTAGAAAACACCTTTGCCTTGGAGCCCTACCACTACCCTGTTCCTGTTTCCTGTGTAAGAAAGATCACAGCTTGCTTAAACCTTCCCTTTGGTAAGACTCATGCAGTCCCACTACAGTCTATCAAGTGTCTCTTCAGTCACTCAATCACCTCTTTCTCCAAGATCCTCAGTTTTTTTCAGAAACTCCCATTAACAGTGATCACTAGGAAAAGACATGGCATTCAAGGTAGGGGATATTCCTTAATCCTTCTTTCATATAATGACAGAATGTTTTGGATTGGGAAAGATCATCAAAGATCATCTAGCTCCAACCCACATGACCCTGAGCAGGGATATCTTCAGGTTGCACAGGGCTCTATGCAACCTGGCTGTGAACACTTCTAGGGATGGGGCACCCACAACTCTGAGCGATTTGTTAGTGTCTCACCATCCTCATCCTGAAATACTTCTTACTTGTATCTGATACCAAGCTATGGTCTTTCAGCTTAAAACTGCTACCCCTTGATCTGTCACTACAGGCTCTAGTAAAAGCCTCTGTCCATGCTTCTAACGTGCTCCATTTATATACTGAAAGTCCACGATAACTCTTCCTGGAGCTCCTCCTCTCCAGACTGAACAATCTGAACTCTCTTAGCCTGTCCTCAAAGGAGAGGGGCCCCAGCCCCCTGATACGTTTGTAGCCTCCTCTGGACCTGGTCCAACACTTCTACACTGTTCTTTTGTTTGGGGCCCCAGAGCTGGATGCAGCACCCCAGGTGCCAGAAGCCCCTCTCCTGACTTACAGGCCACACTTCTCCTGATGCTGCCCAGGAAATGGTCAACTCATGTCCAATTTTTCATTCACCAATATCTACATACTTCTTTGCAAGGATGCTCTCAATTAATTCCTCCTCCAGTCTGTACTACTACTGGGGATTTCCCTGATCCAGGAGCAGGACCTTGCATTTCACCTTGTGGAAAATCATGATGTTTCCCTGGGACCCATTGAGATCTTTAGTATTTATTTTGACAGAAGACTTGTCAAAATAGAATTCTCAGTTTTTTTTAGCACTGCTCTTGAAAAGAAATTTCCACATCCTGAAAGCATGGTGCATATCCTTCTTCCTAAATGTACTGTAATAATTTTTCTGTATTAAACAGGCATGAGTCTCAGTTAATTCAGATAACTCCAATCCTGGAGCTGTGAGACAAATTTGGATAAAAAATAATTCAGAAGTCTATCACTCATCTGAAAGCGGAGACATCAGGACACAGTGAGAGTACCACCATTACCCTACCCAGCCTTTCTTACATTTATCTCCAACACTCCATTGCCTTGTTCGTCATCTGCCCTGCAAGCACTTGGCCCTGTGTTTTGCAACATGCATGGATCTCAGCTATGCAGCAGTTCTACCTTCCAAGTTCATCTGCTACTGCAAGATGAAGACATTTCTGCTGCACCTCAGCAAGCACAACACCACAGGAAAGCACTCACATTCTTCCCGTCTTTGTAAGCAGGACTGGCTTATTTGTAGGTTACAGCCACTTGTCCTAAACGAGGGCCTGCAAAGTAGGTGTATCCTCTGTCTCCAACAGAAAAGTTTTGCTCCAAATGTGGGCTTTTCACTAGTGACTTTATTAACTTGCTACTCAAAAAAAAAAAAAGAATATTCATTCTTCGCTTTCTAAAACTAGGATACTACCTTCCCTTACAATCATGTTGTTTCATTTGCTTAAGGGATCAAAATATTCAACCCTTTCCAGCTCCAGACTAGCAATAAGAGAGACTTGTGCCAAGTGTACCAAGCCTGCAATGATGGCATGCAACGTGAAATAAAGTGTTTGCTTCCCATTCACTGTTTGCTTTTGTTTCGACTCACCTTCTGCTGATTTTCACTCTACCACTTAAAACCTCTGAAAGGGCTTTAAACACAATTCATAAAAGCATTTCTGCAAAAGATGTCACAGACAAACTTTTCTTGAAGGTGTTCTTATTTGATGGAGTGAAACAGAGAGAAACCATCTTAGTATTTCCTGTGATTGGAAATTTTATCAACATACAGCTCAAAAACAATGTCAAAGTCTTCTAATGATATTTTAGAGATGACATCTGTTTTCTGTTTTCTCTTTTTAAAAGGTTTTCCATATTAGTCAATGGGCCTTCCCTCTAATTTAGCATTTTCCAATCATATATATAACACACACCATCAGTCACTACTCCCTGAACATGAGCAAAGTGAACATGACAGATAATTTTGCTAAGTTTTAGCTGTGGTACATGGTACCAAAGAAAACTGTAATAGATGAGAGAAAGGTGAGTAAAGGAGAGAAGAGATGTGGCAACAACAACTAGAGGTCTGAAAGTTATCTCTAAAAGAGAAACAAAGCACTAATAATCAAAGAGCAACAGGAAATTGTTTTGACACATTTCATATAAGTAAATACTGCTAACTTCCAAAAGGGTACACCACATCACAAAGACATCCTTTGGTTTTTATTGCCCAGTTCAGGCAATGCTCTTCTAAATAGATAAAGAAAAGCCTGGGCCATTTTGTGTTCTCAATCACTCCGGTATCTTACTTTCAGAAGTACACAATGTACGTTTAAGAATTTTCTTCAGGCTAAGTAGCTGCTGTCTAGTAACAAATTTTCTTGTTCCTAACCAGTAAGCAGGGCTTCTAAAGATATTCTTTTCACTCCAGAAGTCAGGACAACTTCCATTTCAATTAAATGTTAAATTGAAGGGTGGAAGGAAGATGTTAGGGATTTAGCAGAAGCATGCACATCAAACAACTAACTTACCCCCCAGAAACTTGCATGAGTTTTAAAAATTTTGGTCAAAGGTCAGAAAGATTTCAGTCATCAGTAACAAGGAAACAACAAATTTACACTATTCAAAAAGTACTAATGTTGCCTGATAGAGATATTTCAATGACAGAACAGCTGATCTTCAAAAATAAGCAGCATGATTAAAACAGCTTAAATGAAAATATCTTGCTGCATATTTGACAGCCTCTGACTGAAAACTTCAATAAACCAAAGTACTTATTAAAAACAAAATAAAAAATACAAGCATTTAAAATAATGCCATTTTATCATGTCACTGTAAAACAAAAAAAAGGAAGAAGTTTTGTCATTATTCTGTGTCTCTCCTGGAAGACGGGGGAGATGTATTTTAAGTCCTTTTACATAGTTTTCTTACTCATTTCAGTGTTTTGGTTCTTCTTATACTGATGGTTTACAGATATATAAAAACTTTTTTTTTCTCACTTCTCATAAGCTGAAATAGGAAGATACATCTGAGAGAAAGTTACACATCATCCCTATCCAGCGGAATTGGGACTTCTTTTCTAAGCTCCTAAACTTCCAAAATTCTTTAAGTCCTTACCAGCTTTATAAACTTAATGCTTCTAAATGTCATCTTTCCAGCAGGAAGCAATGCAATACTATCATTCCACAGGTTAGCTTTAGGAATCAGTTTTGCATATTTTTGAACGCTGTCTTTTGGACTAAAACCAAAATGAATCTGCTGAAAAACGGGTTCAGCTGTTTAGTGCAATCTGTGGATGCTCACCAGAATCTACTGCTATTCACAAAGAGTAGCACTAAGCTGGATAACCCTGAGCCTGAGCAGAATTAGAGTAAAGTACCTGTACCTGCAGCCACCTAGGGAGTGGCACAGTTCACTGGTGACTGGCCTAAGGTAAGATCTCCACAATACAACAATAAACCCCAAATAGATAGAAAGAAGAAAGGAGAAACACACAGAAGGAAGTAACCTGTTTGGAACTGTCTACAGGGAAGCAGTAGGTAGCACTTCGTATTTCTACCAAGTACTGGCTGTAACTCAACAGGAAGAAGGGATATTGTCCCCAAGCAAAGTCCTATTTGACATCAAATGTAGAGTTCAGCAATTGCTCCTTATCACACAAACGGACAGGTTTGCATTTTCTGCTCACACAGCACACAGCATTAAACTGCCAGGCTAGGAATAGGGAGAATTACACAGCCACTCCCAAGTGGTAGAGACGAATGGGGCTTTTTATGTCCTCTTTTCAAGGGAAGATATTTTTTCTAAAAGTGCCTGGCAATTTCTATTTGATAAATTCTCTGCTAGTGCTAAGGGCTGGTGATGTGTTGTACCTGCCCTTACATCTTTCCATAGTATGACACAGTATTAGTTCTGACTTTTGCTATTTTTGTTTAGAGAGTTGAGAACTGCTTTACATCCTTGTCAGTACAAGTAAGAAGCCCATACAATATTTGTACAGCATCTGGTTCTCCCAGTTAGGAACCCAAATAACCTTTTGGGTCCAAGTTTCCAGCCACTGATTTCCCCATGGCTCCTAGTGAGGAACTCCTCTTCCCACCATGGTTCTATTTGGTTGAGTAAAATGTTCAAAGGATAGAGTTTTCTATTATATAACCTTAAAATGTTCTTGTGATTTATTTTTTAACCCCAAACTACTTTCCTAGAATGTTCAGGCAGATGTGGGAACTAAAAAATGCTCATTTCAATACAAAAAACCCCACCCCAAACCCTAAAGAGCTAACAGTACTCTACCATCCTTGATATATAACTGAATATAAGTATAATAAATGGTATACAAAAATAAAAGTAGCACAATTGCAATGTAATAGTTTCTTATTTTTGATTCAAGTAGTAGGATAGAATCTAATGGCAGGACTTGATCAGTATAATCATGAGGGAAAAGTTGCCACAAATCATGACATAAAAAGCAGAGTTTCCAAAAGGCGGGAAAAAAAAACCAAAAAGGACTTTGCCCATGACAGGAATCAAGACCTACAAACAGGAAAAATGAAAAGGGGAGGGGAAGGGAACTGTGTATGTGTGTGAGCATGGCACAGCATGAAAAGCACTTTAAAAGGATACCAGTCATTCCAAGTGTCTGTTCCAGACAAACAGAAACAAAAAGGATATTTGCACTGCCTACCTTTTGTACCTGAAAATTTGAAGGCTGGATCACCTCACACAGACATTGTGTATAACCACTGTACAGACACAGGCTCCTGTAGAGGAGCATGGATTTTAAGGACACTGATATATATATATATATATATATATATTTAAATTCCTAACATTTAGCAGAAAGTTCTGAGCACAAAGACATCCTTCTGACCACAAGGACATAATGAGAAGAGCACAACACATACCCCTGTTGTTACCCCCTTACTCCAGCAATCAAACCAGTTGTCAGGAAGAGTCAGATAGCCTGGCAGAATTAGATACTTAGAAATTAAGCAATGTGAATATATCTGACTTATAACTTTCAAACCTGCTGTAAAGGCAGAGCAGCTCCAAACAACACAAAATATGAAACAGGCTACAGAGTGCTGATTTTAAACCTCTGAAACACAGTTCATGGAAGAAAACAAAAGACTTCTACTCAATTGCTGTGCCAGTCAAGCTAGTGTCCTTTAAAAATAATTCCCTAGTTTAAACTAATGACATTTATATTTGGTAATGGACTTCAGGTGGAATTCATATTCCAAATTTAGACATCCATCTGGGGGTGAGATGAATCATGCAGTGAAAGTGCTTATTTCTCTCCACTGACTATAACAGGAGCCCACAGAACCAGCTCATGTACAGGCAGCCAAAGCTGGTGTTAACCAACCTGTCTCCTGACAGCTAATGCACAAGCTTAAGTGGCATGGCATGCCTAATGATCATCTCCTTCCACTGACTCAAAAAATCAGGCTAGAAAAGTTGTTCTTCAACAGGGTGAAAAGCAGCATTGCCACAAATTAGCAACTGGAATTAGCTTAAGTTGTATGTAAATATTAGCACCCACTATTTTCCTCCTGCACAACAGACAGATGTTTGTTCATGGAAAAATAAACCTTTCAAATAAAATTACACATGGTTCTGACATCTTTGTAAAAATCTTGGTATCTGTTGAATATGAAATAATTACTTTTAAAAAAGGCAACTATATAAGGAAAGCTATCAGGAAGTCCTGATAAAATCTTCAGGAAATGATGTGTAACTGCATGAAAGTATTTCATGATGTCTAATAATTTTTCAACCTCAGTCTAAACTTCAAAAATGTTTCTACAGAAAGAAGAAACTAAGGATTTAATAATCAGTTACACAGTAAAGTATACAACTATATCAAAAAAATCTATTATAATAATCATAATCTATTATGATTGAACCAAACATTAAAACCTATTATTTGCAGAGCTGCCACCTTCACAAAAGGAACAGGGCAGCTATACTACACAGCAGTCTCTTGTTTCAAATAGTGTTAAGATTCTCAAATGGAATATTGCCATCCAACACAGTATTACTTCTTAATTTACAAGTAGCGAGATCTCTTGATTATTTCAATAGTCATTAGAGACACAGAGAAGTGTTCTTTTTTTTGTTTTTGTTTTTTTTTTCAATAAGCACTTCTGGAGGAGGAAGTGCAATACAAAATCACTGCAAAGGAGTCAGAAGGGAGAGCAGAAATAATCTGCCTCCAGTCAGCCTGAGCCATGCATTTTTTGACCTATACACACTCAAAAACACCTCTTCCTCAGAACATCCATTACATGACCAAAATGTTCTATGCACCAGTAAGAGGATAAAGTCTTATGAAATTAAGCCACTGACTGACACGTACCTGCAGTCCTATCCCTGGTCTGAACATGATCAGATTTTATATTTTGATGGCACGCACAAGGTCTCACGAAGAAAAGAATATGTAACCAGTGGCTCTAAACCCCCCCTTAAATATCTTAGCATCCCAGTGTGGGCCAAAGTTTGAGTGCTACTGTTAGAAAGGATTCTGGAAAACTAGTAACAGAGAAATAAAAATACAAAAAGGGGCAGGCTTTGAAACAAAGTAATGGCTTTACTAAGCAAGATCCAGAGGTCCATGTTTATTCAAATATCCTCTCCCTAATAGCAGCCAAGAATGGAGCATGCAAGAATACAATCAATACACAGCAATGTTTCCCAAGAATATTCCTTGATCCCCCAACAGTTTGCAGAAGCAGGATTTCCTGAACAAGAATAGGTAAGTATTTGATGATTCTTCCACGAAACAGCAGTTTCCCTCTACACTGATGTAATGTTTAGACTCCTTAAATTCCTGAGGCAAGAAATCCTATAGCTTCATTACACATTCTGTTGGGAACCACCTCCTTTTGTCTGTTTTCAATTCATCAGCTGCTATTTTCATTAGATACCTCTTAGTGTGTGTGCACTAAAAAAAAGACAGTGAATAAACACTCCCTATTTTTGTCCCATTGGTTGCTGAACACTTAACAGGATGCTGTCACACCAGTTTTTGGTCACCATTTCTACCTTAACAAATTCATGCTGCTCCTCTTACAGAAATTGTTCCAGATTTGAGATTTTCTTTTCCTTAAAACTTCAACTATGCTCTTTTTACAGCAATGACAGGGACAGGTGTAAGCAGGGAAAGACTGTGTATGATGATTAAATTTCTTATAAATTATAATCATTATTCTCACTTTCATTGCTAACCATTTCTAGTGGCAATAGTCAGCTTTGAATTCATCTTTTTAGATGAGAAGGCAAGCTTCTTCTTCCCCACCTCCAAACAGAACACATGAAGCAATTTATGGGGAATTTCATCTGCCATTTTAATGTTGTCTGGTTGCTGAGCAATGTCAGGTCCTTGTGTAACGCTGGGGTCTGCCTTTGCATCTGCTACCCATCAGTGAAGTCTGTGAGCTCACTTTTCTTCCATACACCTTATTATTAACTTGAACATACTCTCTTAACATAACCCTGGAGAATTGTTACTTGGAGCCCCTCTCTACTCTATTTACTCCAACTCTTCCTCTTATATTTTAGTCATTAATTTAACCACATAAAATCCTTTCCCCCATCCTTGGTTTCTTCAAAATTCTTTGGTGGTGGTCCTTGTCAAATGCTTGCTGGACATCCAAGGATACTGTTTCTGTCAGATCTTGCTTATTTATGTACCTGCCTTCACAAAACCTCCAGCGAGTTTGCAGGACATGACAACCCTTCACAGCAGGCTTCTAACTCTTCCTCAATACATCATGTTTTATCCATGCTATTTTTGTTATTATTACTTTGACTGATTTACTTGGAACAGATGTCAGGCTTAGTAATCTGTAGTTCCCCAGATCTGTCCTGAAGCCTTTTTTTTAAATAGTGTCACATACAGATTAGGACACCATAGATCACATGCACACTAATTTATATCTTAGCTGGGTGTTGTATCTGTTGCTTACAGTCCACAGTACAACGATCCTTGCTTGCTTGCTGTTTGGAAAGCTGTACTTCTGAAGTGCAAAGCAGGGGTCTCTAAAGACATGGAAGTGGTTTTCATTATTTCCACAGAAAGTTTAAGCATTATCTTTAGGAAGATCAGTACATGATAAAAATGTACTGTAACAGTAAATACTACAAACATTTATTTGCATCAAAAAGTCTCTCTTATCTTTCCAGTCTGTAAATAATAGTTCCATAAATATATGCTCCTGTGCAGCAGTAGCCATTCAACTACGTAATAGCTGTCCTAATTACCAGAAAACACAAATGAGCTTGTGAAGACACAGTTATTCATTTGCAAATGAGACAGCATTCAAAGAGAAGTAAAACTTTTAACATCTTTCTGGAATTGAGAACTTCTGTGGAAATTACAACCAACAACAGGCAACTTGAGATTAGAACTAAAACAATGTACACAAATATTTTAAGGCTCACCAATTTTGTGTGAAGTTGAGGTCTTACAACACAAAGTTTTCAAGCACCATCTAAGTTTCAGGTTTAAATTCACAGAATTTTTCTTCTAGGGCCAACTTTCATCTCTTTTAACTCACATATCCAAAGAAAAGGGTTGAAAATTAGTCTTAAAAATTGATCAAGTGCTTTTCTGTAGTGCAAGCTCAAATGCTAGGTTGTGACCGTATTTCTACTGGCAGGATGTTACAGTTACACATAACAGTGTTTAAATCATAACAGTGTTTAAATCTATAGGCAACTGTTTCACCTCTCTTTTTCACCTCTGTATTTTGCACCAGCTAACAGATGCTTGTAGTTCTAATTCCAACAGAAGAGCAGCATGGATTCATCAATTCAGTATGTTTAAATCAAATCTGTTGAGAAAAAAACAAACCAAAACACTCTCAAGATTGGTAAAAAGACCACTGGAGCAAGCATAGCATTCAAATCCTATGTTCACAGCATTAAGAAGAAAAAAAATTACCCTAGTTACAGATGTTGAAAAAACACCTTTCCAGATATGAGATGAAAACTTTCCCTTGTCTTAAAGCCTCTGGTGCTGCTCAGTCTTCTGGGCAGCAGGAAAGTTAACAGTAGCCTCGCTGCTGCAGGAGTGAGAGGACACAGCTGACAATAAAGCTATACACAGCCTTGATATTAATAGCAGAAAGCTAAGACACCCAGAGAACAATGCAGCTACCAAGTGTTCTCTCTCCTCTTCCCAAGCTGTCTTAAGAAAGCTGGGAGGAACAAACAAACAAACAAACTTGTCTGTGAATACAAAAGAAAATAAAAATTCTGCCTATCAACACCTGTATTTTGTTTCATTTTAACTGCCACACTTACTGGTTTCGCCCCCTTAAGTCATTTAATGAAAATCACAGAACAGCTGAAACTGGAAGGGACATCTGGAGGATGCCTACCCCAACCCCCCTGCTCAAAGCACGTCAATGACAGCAAGTTACTCAGGGCTGTGTCCAGCTGGTTTTTGAGTTATTGCCAAGGATGGAGAATCCACAACATTTTTTGGACCACCTGTTCCAGCGATCTATCATCCTTAACATAAAAACCTCTCTATTTTTTCTGATGTTTAAATGGAATTTCCTGTATTACAATTTGTGCCCATTACTTCATGCTATCAGTGGAAACTATCGAGAGCAGTCTGACTCTATCCTTTTTATTCCACCTCATTGGGTTATTTACACACATAGAGTGCCCCTGAGCATTCTTTTCTCCAGGCTGAGCAACCCTAGCTTTCTCACCTTCTCACAAGAAAAATTCTCCAGACCCTTAGTCATCGTAGTGGCCCTTTGTCAGACTCACTCCAGCATGTCCAGTCTCTCTTGTACTGGGGAGCCCAGAAGCACACAGCACTCGAAGTGGGGCCTTACCAGCGGTGAGTAGGGGGAAAGGATCTCCACCTTGATCTGCTGGTAACTTTTCCTAATGCATCCAGAACACTTCTGGCCTTCTTTGTTGCAAGTGCACATTGAGCGCTCACATGCGTCTTTCCCACCAGGACCCCCAGGTCCTTTTCTGCACTTTCTTTTCAGCTGATTGGACACTACCACATACTGGAGCCTGGAGTTGTTCCTCTCCAGGATCACTGAATTTCCCTTTACTGAACTGCTGGAGGTTCCCATCAGACAATTCCTCTGTCAATGTCCCTCTGGATAGCAGCATGACCCTCTTTGGTCTATCAGCTCCTCCTGCAAGCTTGCTGAGGGTGCATCTCTGTGTGACCCCCAGTCAGTAACAAAGTTGTTAAACAGGACTGTCTCTGGCACTGAGTCCCAGAGTGCACTGCTAACGACTGGCCACCAGCTTTTGAGCCAACTTGTGACATTGTGCCACTGATGCCAACCCTTTGAGCCCATCAGGTCAGACAGTTTCCAGTCACTTTGACTGTTCACCCACGTGGCATCCACTTCATCAGTCAGTTTATAAGGATGCTATGGGAGATCACGGTGAAAGCCTCACTGAAGTCAAGACAAACAATGCTCACTGCTCTTCTCTCATCTACCCAGCCTATCTCATCACACAAGGTGGTTAAACATGATATCTTCTCCATGCTATGCTGATAGATCCAAATCAACACCTTGTCTTTCATATTTGAAAGTTATTCCAGCTCTTTTTCTTAATCATCTCCAATCTAAGCTTTTGTTTTGGTTTTTCTCTTTTGATGTCTACAATACACTTATTAATAGTTGCACATCTACTATTGGAGATGTCCCTAGAACAACTAACAGCCTCACAGCATTGCTTAAGAAACTACTTATTCCAGCCGGGCACTGAAATAACAATGCTTCTTTTTTTCTCCACAAATGTATGTAAGCCAGTAGCAATGTTGTTGCAGCTGTAATGGCCTAATGACCTCAGAGAAGCAAGGAAAACACCCTCCTCCCTGCCCCCAAATATACTCACTACTTACTAATCATGCCTGTAAGAAATTTTCTCTCCTTTAAACTGAGTATTTTGTTAACAGATTCCTTCCTACACATTTAGGATAATAACCATATTTTGTCAGGATCTTGACAGAAATAACTTATTTTCTCAGATTTCCTGGCCTCCCTGAAAAGGAAACATGAAAAATTTCAGGGAGCATCTTCTTGCATGTTTTTTTCCTTAGTTTTTTTTCCACCCTCTCTCTTCCCTTTAGAAGTGCAGTGAAGAAATATCAGGGCCCAAATTTTGCTTAGGAAAGGTCCATCCTTACACTATCAGGAATGAAAGAAAGCACAGCACTAAATCCTCTGCACTCAAGCAATGGTGTACCTAGAAGGTAAGCATCTTTTCAACCTCCACTAAAACTAAAAATGCATCAAAAATTTTGGTCAGCAATGATGCAATTTTCATAAATTCTGTCTACTTTTAAACAATTCCAGGTAATGGATAATCCAAGTAGCTGGCTTGGCTAAATGGTAGCTCAGCTCTGTAGGCACTACAGTAATGACAGGCTACAGTTGTGGTTTTACACTGTATTATACATCCAACTAAGTGTTTCAAACACATGCTGTGGCATTAAATGGAACTGGAAGAGCAGATTACAACATAAATCCTGTATTCTTCCACCAATTTAGCAATGTACTGCCAAAAAGGAGTCCATTTAAAAAGCCGTGTTGTACATCCAGCCAGGACACGTCTGCTACAGTTCCGACAGACCACGGATAATTGTCTGACAACGACTTCTGGGGTACTAATGCTCTCTGCAGCCCAGTGATTGACTAAAATATTTTGAACAAATTTTGATGTAATCCCAATCAGATTATAAAAATTTTGAAGCAGTTGATGCTCTGGGCCAATGCTAGTTGACAGCACTCATTTAAAAACTCTTTCACACCCATACAAAGTTAAATCAACTTGGCACTCTCTCTGGTAGACAATTGTCTCCTTAAAGTATGAACACTATTCATCCAAGTGAATTGCTGCATTAAGGGGGCAGTTGGCTGGCATGGGGAGGACTGGACTGATTGACAGTGCATCTTAGTCACAAAGAAGTTCTAGCAAGAGTTTCTAAAACCCAAAGAGCAGTTAGGACAGTGAATAGATGAAGCAGGCTGAAGACACAAAAGTACAGGATGTATCCAGGAAGATGCCGGTGTTTCAATAAACTTCGTAACTATGACTAATCTTAAAACAGTTCTCGCGTCTTGTTTTGTAAATTTAGCATCTCAAGTGTTTCAGAGAATTTCAGTTTACTACTTAACCCCTTAACACCAGCTAAATATTGCAGCAACAGTTATTTGTGGAGGGTTTTTTTTATCCAGAGCTATGTATGCTAAACAGCAAAGAGCTCTGTGAAGCTTCCTAGGGAGTGGATTTTATTTCACCTCTGAAACATTAATAAAGAAATGCAGGGCAGCATTTAAGGGTTCATTCTCAAATTATTCTAAAGAGATTACAATACACCCATCCCCCTTCCCCTTGTGAAATTTCAAAGAGGAAGTACAAGAAACCCATACAGAAAGTGCTTAGGTCATAATAAACACACAGTTGAATTAGGGCATGATTCCAACAGATACCTTCTTCCAGAAGCACTGGAAGAAAAACTTGATATGCAAGACTCCAAACAATATATTTTACAAGACGTATAGCAGAGTATTATATAAGTAATCACTACATTTGAATTCATTTGTCAAATATTATTTTGTCATCATTTGTGTACACAAAGCAGACAAAGCAGATACCGTTGTGTAAAGCATTAATGGAAAATGCTAAAAGTACTATTGTCTACTGTGGAACTCAATGGGATTACTCCAGACACCACCAGCAAATACACAGGATACATCCAGTTCAATTTTCAGTCTAAATGAATTACCCACTTCCCACCTCAGCAAGACTACATAAAGCCACTCAGGATGCCAGTCTGAGGCTGGAAAATACAAACAAGGCTCCCCAAACCTCACACAACTTGTCATATAAAGCCCAGACTTAAACAGCAATTTAAACAGATTTCTTTCATCTATTTAAAGATAAGCTCCTTGAAAGTTTGCTTAACGTTTACCAAGTGCTTGTTTTCTCATGATAATTCTTACGCCACACAAAGAGGTTCATAAAGAGATTCTGGTTTCTGTAAAATATTTGTAGTCAAGGTTAAATGACACATTGCTCAATGCAGTGAACTAATATAACTACAATCTAATTGAAAAAGGGCAAAAATCTGATTCAACTGCTAAATAAACCTAGCTGTTTGAGCTAATAGATCCAATTTCACCGCCTGTTAAGGCAGGCAACACTTTTTTTGTCTTCATTTTATACTCTAATGAAGTCTACTTCAATAGAATTGCCTCCACTTATCCCAGAGGACGATTTAGTCCTTTTGTGTAAAGCTAATCCAGCTCTCCCTGAAGTCAAGGGGAATTTTGCACTTGACTTCAGTGTGAAAAAGGATCACATCCTAGAATAGCAGCACTAAAATATCTGAATAAAAACAAGTTCAGATTTTCCAGTTCCTAATTAGCCAAAAAATGCCCCAGACAAACAAACTACCCTGAATAAAAGTCTAATTTCCATTTCAGTTTAAAGCGTACAAGAAGTTATTTTACATGGCAATGTTTTTAAAGAGAATGATCCCATTCAGATATTCTGACTGTAAAACTGTACTATCTGCATCTGCTTTGGCTTTTGGTTTCAGGGGAATTCGAGGGAAAAGTAAAAACCCATCAAATTTAAGAAATATTTTAAGAGAAGCAACAGTTTAATGGCATGGTTTCCAAGCCGTAGAAATCCTGCAGCAGTAAAACTTGCAAACTTTTCAATTTTCTGTCAAAGCAGTCAGGGTTTCCTCAAGAACTTCTTAGGCTGTGATATACTGACAGGATCAGAAGCTTTTGCAGGTTACTCTGTTGGCCTAAATATGTTTTGATTCCATCACATAAATTACCTGGTTACCTGGCTACACTGTACTGAACATAATGCAGTAAACAATGTTTACTTCTAACTATTTGTATAACAGCAGAAATAGAGTACAACAGACCTATGAAGCTGAATTAGCGATATGCTGACTGACCACACATCACATATAGTTACAACAGTAAGTTACCCTTCTGATGGCATTTCTTTAATATTTGAAGTGGAGAAAGAAATTTTTTTAAAGTGAAATTTCTATAAAGACATGGATTTACTTTTAGGATAACCTATACTGAATTTAAAAAAAAATATTCAAACTATGCTGTTAGACATCAAAACCTTAAACAAATTTACATCACCAAACTGGCAGAGTTAATTCATAACCACCTGAAATCAGAATTTGAATACCCAAATATCTAAAGTAACATAAGCTGTTGCAAGTGTAAAGACTATTCCACAACTCAATGTTATTTAGATACCGGTTGACTAGAATCTTAGAAACATTTAGGGAAGACAAGGTTAAATGACAGGAGAATTTTTTTTGTTTCTATTTTCAAAGAAAACAAAAACTTGGAAGTATGGGATCTATCCATTCTAATGTCTTAGAGGTTGTGGTGACCAAAAATTATTCACAAACTAAAGCTAATATTCTCTTTCGTAAACAAATCTATCAGATTTAAAGCAAAATGTGGTGTGCAACAGAATTATTGCCCTCTATATCCTTATCTAGGAGCAACATATTCACTTGTACTTTCAAATATAACACTAATTATTTATATGAATTTCAATCAGAATTTCCATTCAAATGCCATTTAACACAAACTAGGAATAAAAATGTCTTGCATAGAAATTGCACTTCCATTGTTTAAGTAATTATGTATATAGCTTAAGAGATTTATTAAGACACTTTATTATTACACTAAATATACACATAGAAAATCCATGCCCGTGGCAAAAAAGCTAACAGGATTAGTGTAAGCCTAATATGTAAAATCAATATATTTTACTGACTAGGCAGGCTCAACCTCCTTCTTTGGGAAAAGAACGAAGAAGCCCAAGTGTAAATCTGAGGTAAAACAGTAATTTAAAATAACCATATAAAATAGAGATGTCTTGCTTGTTAATGTAAGTCATATATTAACTTGGCTATGATTTCACCATGTATGCACCAGATTTAAATAGTATTCTGATGATATATCAGACCTAAGCAAAAGGGAAGGGGAGGTAATCAAAGAGCCCCAGATTTAATAACCAATGCAAATGAATTCCAGAATATTTAAATACACCTACTATGCACGAACAAGTCAAACGTTTCCAGGGAAATAATTTTTCATCTATAAACTAACACTTGTCTCATTTTACATACATCATGATAGCCTGAATCAATCAGTTCTACGGTTTCTACAGTGTACAAGCTAAGAAATAATTCCTAAAATGAAAAAGATTGATATTTTTAGCAAATTATATAATATGCAATTATTCAGCAAGATATTTTGAAAGCTTACCACTTTAAATAGCCTCAATCACTATGATTTATGAATTGTGTTTTAAGTGTGTAGCTGTACTTAAAATACAGTACAGAATTGTACTTGAAAGTTAAAAAAAGGTACTCATATTACTATTGCATCCTAGCCTCTAGAGCCATATGAAGTTAGCATTTAATCTTTGTGTGCTCTGAAGCTGAAATTTTTGTACTTGCATTTTTCTCTCATTTAGAACCACAGAAAAACAACAAAACAAACAAACAACCCCTCTTAAAACCCACCAAACAAAAACACATAACCTTTTTTTTCCCCTACCAACTACAGAATGTTAATACAATGCCTACTTCTCAGGGTTGAGAAAACAAATGTTACTCAAGAAAATTTCCCCAACTGACTAGTAGCAACATCTCAGGAATTATCCTTGTTTTCCCTTCTCACTCTCCATCAGTAATTGTTTTCAAAAGAAATAGTATTTTGCTCTATGTTCTAAGTGCTCCTGAATAGAATATTTAACTTTACTATGAAAACAGAATTCACCATGGCTGTCTACAGTGAGACTAATATAATACTGTTTTTCTCTCCTCAGTGAATATTTTTCAGTTAGGTATGGATGAGCTGATGTGGCCAATGCTATTATAGCCTTTAATCATCCATTAAACAAATATTTAACACCAATATCAGCTAAACAAACCCACCCCCCCTCTTTGCTTTAAGGGTTTTGTCATTCTATAATGCAACTTCTATTCTAAAATATATGGCAGGGGGAATCCCAAAAAAACAAAACCAAAGAACATACTTTGGCAAAAATCCCATATATCCCATGTCTCAGAAGCCAGAGAGCACACTTAAAATTTAAGACATTGCTGCTGGAAAAAACCTGAATACTTTTTTTTTAGAACAGGCAGATTGAGAAGTGCCATCTGTTGCTCAAAGAACGCACACTGAAATTAGCCTCTAACTAAACTTCCAATAACTTTTACTTGAGACATTAAGAATTTATCCTGAATGAAGTGGATTGGAAAAAAAAAAAATCAAGACAACAGATATTTGCCTAGATAGACTTCCGGTCTGATTTATAACAAATGCTCTTTTGGTAGGTTTCAGTTAAAGAACGTGTGCATCAAAGAGAGACTCTATTCAGATTTAGGATAAAAAACCCCAAACAATCAAGAAAATGACAAGTCTTTTTTGTCCCCGTACAGTAAGGGACAGCCTTCTTTTAAGAATGATACCCAACTCACCTGGGCTAGTCATCACACAGAGCAGAGAATGGTCTTTGCCTCACTGAACTTATTTAAGCCCTGCATAAATTTGCATTAGGTAAAAGAAGACAAAAAATTCCATATTTTCACATTCACCTGTGTCTGAAGTACTGCAGGATTTTCTATTAGGAGAGGTTCCCTACGAGCTCATAGGATGCATTACTAAATATGTTCACAGCTTCATTGGAGCATCACTGCAAGTTCAGATCTCTAAGGAAATGTGGAGTATTTCAACTGAACTACCACAATTGCAGCTGGTCACAAACATTAAATATGAAGACTATCAACAAAACACTAGAAGACGCAAAACGTTCTGCTGGCATGTTCTGTTTTCAGCTCAAGAAGATACAGGAAGAAGGACACAAACTACTTGTTTTTGTCACCATAAGCTTTCCTCCCATTTCATCTCATCCTTGCTTAGTCTTCACAAGAATATAAATGCCGTGTCTTTACAACACAATTTTTCCTACTAGGTTTGGTGTGGATCTGTAATTTAAGATACTTGGAGACCCCTGTTCTGTACAAATTTCAGACCTAAATGTCACACTTAACTCTGTGTTTCTCACAGAATAGGTCTGATAAACTTCAAACTGAAGGACTACATATTTTTTCTGTTAATATTCTTCTGAAGACCTTTGTTTGGGAATCAGTAATGTAAGGTCTTTATTTCAAACTGCAGACCTCCAGAAAAACAGATCAAAATCAAGGCGAAAAAAGGAGATACAAGAGCACTAAAAAGATGTATGACTAATCTTGGTGATTTATTTTAAACACTTTACAATGAAATACAGAAATTTTGTATTTATTTTTAAATTTCTTCCCTCAATCTCAGCTCTGATAACGTTTCTTTCCTAAGTTTGGCAAACAAACGCTAGTTTCAGATAAATGTGCACTTTGAAAGCAAGACTATTTTCTAGATATTAATTCTATATGCATTTTTCAGTGGAGCATACTTAGACCAAAACCTTAAAAGCATTGTTCATCTGTGAGGCACATGTTAAGCTAAGCCTGTTGAGGGCCAGTTTTTATGAATTAGACCAGAAATCCATCAAGCTCAAACACCTCTGAGTCAGACCAGAAGTTCATCACAGGCCCCCACCATCTGAAATGCTGGGCAACACTGGATGCTCAAGAAGGCAGCCTAAAAATGAGGAAAACCTGTGACCATGCTGTCCTTGGTGCAGCTTCCGGATTGTGGGGTACCATTGCTTTGGGGCAAAATAAAGTACTTATGTTGAACAGGCTGAGCTGGTAAAAATCAACCAGAAACAGGAAGAGTATGTAAAGAAAGAGAAGGACTTTGGAGGGTTTTTCTTCTACTCTTCCATGGTTACAAGTGTCAGTCATGATTTTAGCTTCCAATAAAGTGTTCTTGAAAAGCAAGAAGATACACATAACAACTGAGACCTGTTTTTTCCTTGTCACACATTAAGCATAAATATTAATGTTGTTATCTAACCATACTTAAAATAACTTATTAAAACTGGATTGTTCACTATTAATTTCTTTTAAGTCTCCCTTTCCTGGCTGACTTCCAAAACAGTTATAATGCTATACAATTGCAATACACAAGAGACCCATAGCACCCTCTAATTACTCTTTAAATACCTCACACAAGCACTGCCTTTCCTTACAATTGTGAGGCCGTTAGGTAGGGTTGAAAATTTCAAAACATTTAGCCCGGATACTTAATTTTATTTCTGAAATTTGCATGCACCATCAAAACGTTTGCCTTGAACTATGGGCAAACATTTGGAACATGAACAACATCCTCCACTCCGAACCTTCTCTTCTACAGGACAGTCAGTCCCAGGAAGCACACCTGAGGCCTGACTGCATTTGTATTCCATAATTCACATCATGAATAAAATATTACTACTGCCTCAGTTTTGCAACACTAGAGAGTGCTTTAGGCATGTGCAAAGGAACTTAACCTTACTAAATTAAACTCCTCCAATACGGAGACTGAGTTTAAACGTGTGATTAATGCCACAAAATTCTCCTGAAAGTTTCTCCAAAACAAAGTTAAAAGCCTCAATCTACAAAGATTTACTTTTGTGGGTGTGTTTATTCAACTTCACTGTCAATGGAATTAAATAAAGTTATTAATTCTTGCAAGCCTGGTCTAGATAATCCTAAAATTTCAACTAAAAGGGTTCATCACTTCTGAAAAACATTTATTTTTCCCAGACTTCTCTAGACTTCTGGTGTGAAGAAAGCCACAGAAACACTTTAAGCCACAAAAGTTTTTCATCTCCCTGAAGTGACAAGTCAAATGACAAATTATTTGATGTTCAGTAGCACCATCAGAATTCAAAATTTACGTAAACATTTAAGATACAGGTGCAATCAATATTGATACTTACTGAAGTCTCATGTGACATTACTATAAAAGCACTTGCCTTCCAAAAATACAAATATAAAATACAGCCTGGTTAGCAGAAAAAGTTATCCAATTCCCTACTCAACTAAAAGTCTTCAAGAAGCTAAAATACAAATTATTCCAGTCTGAGGTTATGCTGTGGGGTGTGGATACAAGCCAGGGCTAGCTACAAGTCCAGCTCGAGGGCTTGATTTCAGCTGTGCATGGCTTTGGTCCACTGACTTACAGGACACAGCATGAAACCCAGTGCTCTATACAGTGCCTATCCAAGATGGCAACAGAGAGCATTTCCTATCCTATTTCCAGCTACCCTTTACATTTTCAAAGAATATGTGCTTAAATCTAAAGGGAACAAACCGCATGCATAAGTAACAATGTTTACTTACTCAATTTCTAGCATTAAAGTTACTATCATCTGGATCTCTGATCCTGCAATCAGATGCGTGTGTTAACTTTACCTAAGGGTGCAGTCCCACTCATTCAGTAACTTACTTTGATGCCAATTTCTGTTTTGATGCACTGGCACCATCAAGGATAAACCCCCGTAAGCCAAAAGGCAGTAAGAATGACCTCTTATAACCTAAAATTAAACTTGTCCTACAATTAGTTGACAGCATCTTTCCCATATTACTTTTTCCCTACTAAACTCAGCATACACATGGGAAGTTGTCCAGGTTTACCTTCAAAACCTGGCAACTGGTGACACAATCTGGAAGCCTACAGCTCTAATCACTGGTGCGAATCCATGCAGCCAGGGACTGTAGCGATTGAAACAAGTTCCCATATGGCAACTGTAAAGCAGTTTGTATTTTAAAAATTATAAAAAATAATGGTTGCCACATCATAAAGCCCATCACTATAAAACAGCCTCCTACTGGCACTCTCAAGGAGAACAGAAATGAAATAAATCCTGAGACTGAGTTATCTACTTGTATTTGGAGGTGGTTCCTCCAAGACAAAACCTAACCCATTCTGCTACAGTAGTTGGAAAACCTGCAGTTTTCCCTCATGGGTCAAACTGTTCCACCAACAGGCACAGGACTTTCAGTACTAGAAGTCTAAAACCTTTCAGGAGGACTTCACAGAAACTACAGGCTGTGTACGTATGTATGGAAGGTGTCCTACCGGAAAAAGGCTGCTTGATGCCACACAGCAGGATAAGGACACGTTCCTAAAGTAATTTTTGTGTTAGTACTGACACCAATTTTTAAATTAACATCAAGGTATCTTACTCAGACTGTGATCAAACTACGCAGCAAAACAGTCGGACGCAAGTAGGGATTATGGATGAAAGAACGCACTTCTTTTAACATTAACGCATTTAATGTTTTGAACACAAGAAACTATTGAAAATATACAGCATTTGTCCACAGGTAGCACATATGGAAAAGTAAAACTATGCAGCCAAGTTTGTTCATAAAGTAAACTTTGACCACATAATCTGACATGTGCCACACCGCAGGCTTTCGCATCGCTGTCACATGACGGCCATGATTTATCAGACCGAACAGAGTGATGATTTCATTCTTCAGGAGCTGCAGAAGTGCACAAAGCTCAAAATAAAAAGCATTTTTCTTGGTGCAGAAGAATACTTCTTTTGCTCTGTTGAATGAATATTGATAGAAACCCCTAAACTGTGAAGTTTTTCAGTAATTCCATTACACAGTATGCAGCGCACCAAAAATCTATTAAGTATTTTTCCAGCTATTTCAAAACAATGCAGCATCTTAAATACACTTTCAATTCTATTAGTTTTGTAGCCAAAGAACTGTTGTTGAGTAACAAATATTCTCTTGAAAACCTCTCTTTATAATACAAAATACAGATTAAAGCCACCTTGGGCTCACCAGTCTCATTCCAGATAGAATGGTACTGGGGTCCAGGTATTAAATAACTATTGAAAACTGGACCAGTAGCTCCGCAAGCAGCAAAACCAGGAGGCCCCATTTCCTGCATCAATTTCCAGCTTGAGGTAAGTGTTGCTATGAACTCTCTGGTGTGCAGGTTAAAAGCTCTGTTCTACCTGGCTTCCTTACTTCCAGAAATTTTGCAGAAACTGCTCACCTGGGAGACCTCTGCTGCCAAATTTATCTGAAATGTTCTAAGAGCCAGAAGACTTATTAGAGGGACTGAAGGCACACAGAGATTATAGTTCTATTTAAGCTACACCTGTTAAAGAAAGAAAGCTAACAAAGCACGCAGAATAATTAGTTACTGGCAACTGCTGCTACTAACTACTGTCACACCTGGTAGCACTGGATCTTTTCTTTGAAATTCAGCAGAAGCACAGTGCCCATGCTGCTGTCTCTGTCCCAAAATTAATCACAAAACCCTGGCTGTGCAAAACACACCCATAGTCTCCACTCTGCTTATGCTCTGTAGGAACCTCCTATAAATATACAGATACACATCAGAAGTAAGAGTGGAAGTGCAAGGTTTTATTGTTTGGAAATGTTCTTACTTCCGTGAAGCCTACAAAAACATGGTTATGGCTGAACCGTGCTACTTACCAACAGAGGTATTGCAAAGATAACTGACAAGGCAATTTTATATCCCTCTTCAAGGTCTTAGTTTCCAAATAGGAAAGAAAAAGACTGAAGTAAACTTTCGTATCTGGCTCCCCTGACTAATGATCAATTTCACTTGCAAAATCTGCCCGAAATATCATTCAGCTGTCTATGAATTATTAAGTGAAAACCAATACACTTTCTTTGTCAACACACTCCAAGTTTCAAAGCCGCTTTTGGAACATTTTGCCACTTTACGTAAACCCAAATATCTAATTTTTAATTAATGACTAGTCTCTGCCTAGGGTTAAATCCATCAGGTACACCTGAATACACCTTAACAACATGAGCTTCAGAAATATTTCTGTCCTAGTTTTCCCAGTGCCAAGTGGACCATACCCAAAAGCACACAAGACACCTAGAACGCCATACATTAATGTAACAAACAACCACACCATAAACTTCACATATTTGTAATATTGAATATCGCAGGAGCCACACTAGCCCTTGGCCTGAGCACACAACTTTAAGCACATCGAGCCTGCGGGTCCACACAGAGCAGAAAGTTATGTGCAGACTCCACAGTACCAGGGGCCTGTGTGTGCCCAGCGTATGTTTTTTTAAACTGTAAGGAAGACAAGGTGCCTTGATGAAGTATGATTGAACATTTAAATTAATGACTCAGAAATGTAAAGCGGTCGTGTCTCAGGCTCTGTAATGGGATATAAACCAGAACAGTAGGGCGGGGGGGGGACACAAAAATTAATAGAAGATAAAACCACGCAGACCAACCTACAGGCGACTCCTGAATTTTGCCCTTTTACATCCCCCGGCCCCGCGCCGGGAGCGGCTCAGGGCGAGCACCAGCCGGGGCGGTGAAGGCGGGCACGGCCGGGGGACGAGCAGCCGCCCCGCAGCGCCCGC
>VWZU01005092.1:5668-40764 GCA_013397095.1 Sterrhoptilus dennistouni | reverse complement strand
AAGAAAAAAAAAAAAGAAAAGACTGCTGTTAAGGTTCAGAAGAACTAAGGATATGCCATGAATTCAGAACTGCAAGCTATAAAAAAGACAAATTTATGTAGAATGGAGAAGTTTTACCAGCATATATTTATACAAATTTTGAGTTATTCTAAGAAAGGCAGCTGGCAAATAGTCCTTTCCCCCCCTCTACTTCTTTGAATATGCAAGTAATTGATCCTGTTGTTCCAGATAACTGTAAAACTTTGGAGGGAATGTTGAAATATTTGCCTTTTTTTTTACAGTAATGTCATATTCCACTATTTTCTTTTGTTTCATACATTTCATTAAAAAGTTTGACAGATACCATTGTGTATTAACATTTCATTTCTCATGGAATAAGTTGTAAATGATGGGATAAAAAGATATATTTATAATTCTCATAATATACAATGCCAGTTAATTATATGCAGAGAAGTGTAGTTAAATGAAAGAAGAAAAATACCAGCTAAAGAAAAATATGTGACATTGAGGATTACATTAATATGGCTCACATGCTGCTTCCTTGTGCTTATTTTTCCTTTCACTTTTGGTTGAAGTAGGATTTTCCAAAGCACAAGAATTTCCTAGTCCTCTTTTCTTCAAAATGGAGCCTATTGAAAATCAGACTGTGTGTTCAAAATTGTCCCACATTTTTGCTTTTGTTTTCTAATTGGGAAGAAAAACAAAACACAGAAAGTTCCAAAGTATTTTGGTTTTAAAATATGGGCTTTGACATCTTTGATGCATCATTGTAACAGCTAGAAGGGATATTATTGCTCTTGATGGAAAATGCAATCCATTCAGGAACCCCAGATGATGGGGGGAAATGAGGGACCTAAACCATGACAAACTGATGATGAGTAATGACAAACCATCTTGAAGCCAAACATTTAGATTTGCTTGGACAGTTCAAAACATTTTGAATTCTTTTTTTTATTTTCCCAAAGGGACATTACATTGTTTTGACACAACCAACATTTTCCTGTGGAAAAAGTATTACAGAAACCACTTTTCTATTAAAAACCGTGAGCAGAAAATTCTGGAGCAGCAATAGAGGGAAATAGTCAAGCCAAAACCAAGTGCATTTGAAGATGTCCTCTCAGGAGAATCCTATGACTGCTCCAACCTAGCAATAAGAATTTTATTTGAAGGTGAGTGTATTTCCTGGACAACAAACATAACCTGATGAAATCCATGTCGAATAACTTGGTGTGTTTCAACACATTTGAAATATGTTTCAGAGAGTTGCTTGAGAACTGTAAAAATATGAAAGAGCTCTGGTGGAAAGCTTGGGCCTGTGACATGAAAAGTCACATCTGAGATTTCACAACTGTTTTGCTAGGACTAGGCATTTTTAAAAGACTGAACACTGCTTTTTTTAAAAAAAGTCTCAGTCCACCAAGCAAAAATTTGTATGTTTAAAAACATACTTTTAGCTTTAAAAGCATGTAGCTAAATTCATCATTATTTAATATTTAGAGGCATACTCTTAAATTTGTTTTTTAAAAATGGGCACAAACCTCTTTTTAATGACAGCAAAGTATTTTCAGGAAAGATAAGGGTTACCATACTCTTACTGAATTTTTAGGATACAGGTAGTTAGGATAACCTGCCAGGACATTTTATATCCTTGTAGAAGTTGCCATGAGTTGCTGACTTGCTAGAACTGATGGCTATCTCAATGCTTATTTGTCAAGGGAACCTATGCTTTGAATGTGACAAACTGTGTGCTGGCTTCTTCTACATCAGGACAAGCTTCATCTTGTCAAGAGTGGGTAGGAGACAGAGCCTGTTATTCCCTATTACCCAAGTTAATCACATGCTTTTCTGAGTATAAACAGGTGATTCACCAAGTTTAAGAGCAGAAGTGACCAACAGACTAGCCAGTGTCAAGCACCAAAGTGGGGATAGAGGACTGTCAGAGATGGGGATTGCAGAACTTTGGGCAGAACAGGCTTAAGGGACCAACAAGCAGGGTGAGCAGAGCAACAAACAAAGCCTGATCGGCATTTGAGGATGATTGTTGGCATCGTGCCTGTTGATACATGGATCATTTGGTCAGTGAAGTTATATGAACTTTCACCTGGTTCTTGCAGGAGTGTGTAATTTTTTATGTTCTTTGTGTGTGCAGTTTTCACAATGAGATGTTCCTTACAGCAGCTCTGCTAGGGGCTTTCATAATAAAAAGTATAGTAAAATAAAAAACCTTTGCTGGTCCAATATGCAAAATGGCCACTGACAAGTCTCAGTGTCATCACACCACAGTGAATTCAGGGTGAGCTCTTGAAGGGCCCAGGATCAATGCAGAGTTATCCTGGTAAAATCAGTAAATGCTCTATTTGCTTCATGATGTTTTTGGGAATATCTGGAAGTCAAGTTAAAATGTAAGAGTGGATTCCATAGCTGGGGGCTTCCCCTTGGAATGCTTGTCGCTCTTCACTAACTCAAAGGAAACAAATTACAAATGGATCACACAGAGTTTTGGAAGGCCAGTTTTGTTATTCAACATCACCTGGTAGTGCTGTTTATTAATACATTCAGTGTGTTTCAATATAATTTCCCTCATCTTTCACCACATTCGACTTTTTTTTTTCTATAATTGTTTCGTTAGTCATTTCTGTAGGCAGCCTAGCAGCTGTTGCTGCAATTGGTTTATTAACTGTGGTTGGCTCTGGATTTAGCAAAATGCGACTGCACCCTCTTGTGGAACCTGCTAAGTAGATAATTTTGGTTTCCTGGTACCACCTGGTTAATTTTTTTCTGAACCAGTCAAAAGAAAACAAATAGCTGAAGTGTCCTAAGGCCACACAGCAACAAAGCTTCCTGGAGAACTTCAAAAGAATAAGCTGCAACTTTGGAATGTCTGAACTCGGAGAACCTTTGAAGAAAAACTTCTGTGGGGAAGACCTTCAAAGGCACCCTGGGAGACCTTCCTGCCCATGGCTTTTTTGTGGGAATCTCTGTCACAATAAATTTTTCAAGATAAACAGTTGGTATGTCTATATGCATAGAAATTGTACATTCACAAGTAAGTCTAAGGACAATAATTAAATATAAGTATCCAGCATGGAACTGAAAAATAGTTTATATGCTTTCTCTATTTGTACAAATCCATGAATACAGATGTCAATCTCTCTGTATGTGCTAATGGAAATAGTGCATGTTTTTGAAGGCAAATACTCTTGTGAAGGGAGTAGATTAGGTTGCACAAAGAAGATTTAAGTTTGAACTCTTGTAAATCTCAACATGTCATGTTTTTCATTCAACTGCTGTGGACACTTTGGATAAAAGAAGTGCCTTTAAACTCATGAATGCGTTTGTACTCTGGTCTGTGAGGAGCAGGGGAAGCCAGAACTCCTTTAACTGCTGAAGCAAGTAGATTGGCATATCCACCCTCTACTCTTCATTATATGGGCTTGCAGAGAATATCATACAATATTTACCTTAGTTATAAAAAAGAAAAAATTTTTATAGGAAATAAATTTTCCTGGAAAAAAGCCTCAAACTTTTTTTTGTTTTTTTTGTTGGTTTCTACTGTTAATGTGAACACAAGTTTATTTTCTGACTAAAATACAATGAAGGAAAAATGGTTTAAAAATATATCCTTCATAGTATCCTTCATAAACTGAGACACTCACTGACAAAAGATTAAAAATGCCCCAAAAGTAACAACGTATTTGTGAAATTATCACTTTCCATAAGTAATTTTTGAAGAAATGATACTGAATTTTTTTGTGTAGTTTTTAATACACAAGGTATTCAAATGCATTAAAGTCTGATGTAAGCAGTACTGGTTTTTATGGGCCACAGCACAGCTACTCTTTCTCAGTGCAAAGAACTTAACCATAGTCTGCTTTGGTGTCAGTTAGAAAGATGAAAGAATCTGTCTTGCTCTCTGCAAATGGTTGGTTAAAAAAACCACACAACCAACCAAAACAAAAAAGAAAATGTAACTGTCATGCATCATGTATGTATGTATCCCCTATGTAGAATTTAACGAGGTGAGTTGATTTGCATTTTTATGTCTGAACATGTTCTTGCACTGCTATCATGTCTCAATGGGTGGTGAAATAGACACCTCTGGGCAGGGTAACCCAATTCAAGATGATGGTCTGAAGTTGAGTTTCAGAAGTCCTGGTCTGATGCTAACATTGTCTTACCTGTGACAGAACTTCTGCACTTTTTGAAGTCCCACAGTGTTTAAAATTTGTACTTCTGCTTGTTTCTCCACTGCACTTCTGCTCTGCACTTTAAAGGACCCTTTGCCACCCTGAGATGGTACATGTTTTTGTAGTCAGTAACACAGCACTTTTCCCCAGAGGAGGGTAAAGCCTCATTTTACTATCTCTGTTGGGTGTCTGCTGCACTTTATGTATTTCTGGCAGTGGTAAGCCTGACACTGTGCCAGCTGATCCAGGAGGAGCAGCTGTGGGTGCTGGACTCCAGAGGAGGTGGCTCACACAGCCTGGCTGACTTAGGTCTCCATGGGCTATGACAAAAGGAAAGACACTGGTCAAATACCCTCATGGTTGTTGGCACTAATTTTGTTGCATCTTTCCTCAGGTCATGGAAGTACACACAGGTTGGTAGGAAAGAGAATTAACAAGCATCCTCACATATGAAAAAGCTGCTTTTTGGACCTCTGTGTGCGCACTTTGTGCTGCCAAACTCGGAAAGAATCCTCTTAGCATGCTTCAACCACAGGAACTTGCTCCTTCTCTGGAGCAAGTATGGATGTGAAGTTTATGCAGCTGTATCCCCCTTTCAAGTTAATTATATCACTCTGAGCACTTCAGCTATGATCCCACACTGCAGTGCCTTGAACCAGCCTGCTTGTTTCCCTGGGTGCCTGCCATGGAGGTTGCCTTCCTGCTGAAATCCTGGCACATCACCTAGGGCTCTGTAATCCAAGTTTCTTTCAAGCTCACGTACCCAGAATTCACCACTGTAGCCATGCCTCATGTCTCTACATGACTTCAGCTGATTTCCCAGTCTCCCTTGGGGAAAGGAGTATATTCAGCCTCATTTAAAAAGAGACCCACTGCTGAAAACCAAGGATCTACAACCGACATTATGAAGGACTACCTAAAACAGTTCCTGCATGGCTAGTGAATAATATAAAGCCATTTCCAGCTCCTAGTATTGGTCCCCCACTTTATAATCCAGAGCGTCTGCAACAGATACAACCCCACATCCCTGGCACTGGCACCTTATCCCACACTTCAAGTGTACTGAAAACAGTGTTGATAACACAGGGATGTCTTAGCTGTTGCTGAGCAGTGCTTAAATCAGAGTCAAGGCATTTTCTGCTCCTCACATCCCACCAGTGAGCAGGCTGGGGGTGCACAAGGAGCCGGGAAGGGACACAGCTGGTACAGGTGACCCCACGTACCCAGAGGAATATTCTATATCATATGGCATCATGCTCAGCATATAGGGCTGGTGGAAGAAGGAAGCAGGGGAACATTCAGAGTGATGGAGTTTGTGTTCTCAAGTCACTGTTACGTGTGATAGAGCTTGGCTTTCTTGGAGTTGTCTGGACACCTCCCTACCCATGGGGAATGGTTTATGATTTGCTTTGCTTGTGTGCAAGGCTTTTGCTTTACCTATAAAACTCTTTTTTCTCAATCTATAAGTTTTCTCATATTTACTCTTCCAATTCTCTCCCCCAGGCCACTGGGGGGAAGTGAGCAAGCAGCTGTGCGGAACTTAGTTGCCAGCTGGTGTTCAACCACCACATCCAGTTAAGATAAGGGTACTCCTAGTATTAGGCTTTGCAAATCTCAGCAATCAGCAAAATCCCCCTCAGCTCATTTCTTCTGAAACACTTACTTGAGTATTAAAAATTCTCTGCTAGATGCAACCTACCAAATCTTGGAGGCATCACACATTCCTCACAGCAGAAGCTCTTACCTAACACCATGCACTTTGCAGGGACTAGGAATGTATATTCTTTGTTAGTCTCAGCATTGCTGGTGAATTGCAGCTCTAATTGTAATCGTGCCTTGCATCATGGGCCCAAGATCACTGACTCCTTACACCTAAACAATCTTCTTTCCTACAGTAACCTCAGCCCTTCTCCATCTGGAAGCTGCAGGATATTGTTGAATTTCTTCACTCCTTACTGTCACAGAAATGGGACATGGCTGGAGGTGGCAGGGAAGAACTGAGAAGGTTTAGTTCTGAACCTAGTGTTAGGATTGGGGTAAAGATTTGTGTTTTGTAAAAGAAAGCTTGTAAAGTTAGTGTTTATTGTATATCCCTACAAGAACATTAAAGTTAGAATGGGTACTAGGGCTGGTAGGGGACAATTCAGGGTAACTGGGCAGGACAGCATGTGGGTGTCCTGGGTTGCAGTGTAGGATGTACACAAAGTATTTATTCTATCACCATCTTCATGAACTGTTGAAACTAGGTGGGCTAGTGTTTTTCCAAGTCCCCTGCCTCTTCTGCTAATGACCTTTGGGGTGTCTTCTGCTAATGGCCCATTAACGCCTGGCCTATGAGTCACAGGTAACTCCCTACAGGGGTTATCTCTGTTTAATGGGCCATCAAGGACCCACTTCACACTTCTCATGCTATTGTGAGATGCTCTGCCCAGGGGGAGGAGCCAAGCATTCTCACCTGGATATAAGCTGGTATGTGGGACAGTGCAAGAGCACTTATCCACTGGATTCGCAGAGGAGCAGAGCTACCAGACCTTTCTACAGGATCACTGCTTCAGGAAGAGCACCTCACCTGGACTGCTTCCACCATCCTGCTCAGGTTGTATTCTGACTCTGTCAGTGATCCTTTGTGTTATTGCATTTATTTTATTTTACTTTTACCTTTTTACCTTTCTTCTTATTAAATTATATCTCTGACTTGGAGCCTCTCATTCATTTTGCTTTCAAACCACAACAGTGGGTCTTTTCAATGAAGGCTGGAGTTGCAGCTAGAGGTTCAGCTGAGAAAGGCTGATCGAGAGAGGTAGCAGGGGATAAAGATGCTAGTCACAACTGCAGATTAAACTCTGAGTTCTGATTAAAACTAGGGTTAGAGTTTGACCCTAATCCAGGGTTTAGGAGGGCTGAAAAGTCAAATGACTGCTGGATTGAAGAGATGTGTTGAGTCAGGCTGCCTGACCCTGGTAGGGGAAATTAGCTCACTGTTTGGGCTGGTGATGGAGGGGATTGATAGGATGTATGTGAACTCTGTGGTTGGGTTAATGTTAGAGTTTGGTTCACAAGAATCTGAAGAACTCAGGAAAATGGAAGAACTAAGACCTGCAGGATTATGATGAGATTTAGTTTCTTGATGTACCTAGTAAGTGTAGATGCTAAGATGGGGAGAAGTATTAGACTAGTTCAAGATTGTTTTGGTTAGTGCTTGCTTCTGGCTATATTGACTCTGTCAAAGGAGGCAGGGGTCTCCTAATGAGAGTTCAGCTATTGTATTTTTGGGGAAGACTAGGATAGGTTATGTTGGACAAAGCTTATTTTAATAAGTTTAAAGTTAGAGCTAATGCTGAGTAAACATCTTTTGACTCCACCAATATATGACACTTGAGAGTTCAAAGGTTTTACTCAAGTGTCAGGTGTGCTAACTAAGACCAGCAGGAAAACAAACACACCTAGATAAAAAGTGTATGTACAAATCAAACATTAACTGGTGTTCTCAGTGTCCCATACAGGAAATGCACATACACACACACCCACACCCACACACATATATATGTGGTTAAATGTATGGGCTCTAAGAAAACTGAGAAATTGAGGTAACACTTTGAGAAGATTTCAGAAAAACAGAATACTTCAGCTCAAGGCCTAGTTATCAATTTTACCAAAGACTGTGGCTATCACTTAAGTTCTTATTAAGTCCAGTAGTTACCATCATAGAACTCAGACTATAGTAATTCCAATTTATTTATACCTTTTTCACAGTTAATTTGAAAGCAAACCATTCAACCATTTTTCTAGGTATTTTTAGTTACATCTCTTTTTAACAATCACAGAATCACAGAAAATTCTGAGTTGGAAGGGACACACAAGGATCATCTAGTCCAGTGAATCAATGGCCCATATGGGGATCAAATATGCAACCCTGGTGTTATCAGCACCATGGTCTAATCAACTGAGCTCATCTCAGATTATTCATGATGGATAAGGAGCAACATACATCAATAATAAATTGCATAATGCACATTGCATAGAGGAATGCAGTAGGTTATGCACTCATACAACAAATTTTGTGGGTAGTTTGGTTTGGTATTTATAGAAAACCACAGCAGTTCTTCAAAATAGTTGAATCAATATTTCAAGAATAGACATTTATAAAACTGCTCAGAGTGATCTTTCATACTAGAATATTTAATAATATACTTTGGAGGTATTTATTCAATTTCATGTGAAAACCACAAGTCAGTTTATGTATTATACCTCAGAACAGCCTCTGGTATCATTGAGATGTCTTAAAAAACCTTATTCAAAAGCCAGGAGGATTTTCCGCTTGTCTTTTTTTGGCTATATTAATCAAGAGGTAAATCTTACACTGATCTCAGTGGAGCTGCTCATGAGAGAAAATGCTGTTGGGAAGAGAATACCCCTTAATAAAAATGAACATGAAAAAAGTACTGAGGTTAAGTTACACCCTTCTCATTGCAACAGACACCTTTGCCTCCAAATACATCATTACATGTATCACATGTGCTTCTTCTAAAAGAGCTAAATAGCAGACAAGTGCATGAAAAAGAGGGGGCCTTTGGCATCTTTAAATGTGGAGTTAAAAAAAAGCCAGTTAATGGGATGAGTGCTCTAATACTGGGTTCCACAGCCTAGAAGTAGGGGTAACAAGTCAGCCTCCTGTCTGTCTGTAGTGGCTCTATTTTTAAGCACAGCCTTTGGGAGTTAGACTGCAGGCCACTATTCCCGACATCTGCTTTTTCCTTAAGGCTCCTTTCCTGCAGAGCTTGATGCTTGAGGAAGTACCATGACAACCACCCTGACATTGATTTCAGGTGGGAAATCTGATTCAAAAGTCTGTGCAGGTCTACTGGTCTTCTACACCGCTGGTAATCCCGAGCGCAGGGTTTCCTCCATTTCTGTGATTTGCTTAAGTCATGGGAGTTCTCCTGTCAGTCTGAATAAAGCAATTAATATTACTTAATTTTGTTTTGCATGCCTTTGTGCCTTACAGGTTGCAATGAGAAATTATAAATTAAATGACATATTTACAAGAGTGTATCATTTAATATGAAGATATTTTCAATTATAAGCACTCGTTTTAGTATGCATTTCTTCCAGCAAATGATAATTTATGAGGCCAAAGATATTTGTCAGGAGATTTCTAAAGATTTGATTCTCGTTTCTTTTAAAATTTCCCCAAACTTCAAGCTGAAAAAATATTGATAGAGAAAATGTTGGGTGGTGGGGGTTTTTTTGGAATTTTTTTTTTAACAGTGCGCTGAATTTCTAAATACAGGATGGTTTTCCCCCCTTCCTTTTTAATGGAAAGTTTTAGAAATATATATTCTCAAGGATCCTGACTAGCTGTAACTTCCAAGTGGAAAATCCAGTTACGTTACATGCTACAGGCAATTACATCAATTACATTCCTGAAAAGAGGACCAAAACTAGAAGCAGAGCAGTGCAAGGGCAAGTCTGCTCTTTAGTCTGACATGAGAGTATGGAAGAAGAAATGCATTAATCAGAACATGCCACATGCTGCAGGCCTGGCTGGAAATGCAGGGAATCAGTGACTGCAGGCTGGGCAGAGTGCTACTCCACTGTGGACTGAGGCAATAATCAACATTGGACAAGCCTAAAAAATAAGTCTGTGAAAAGTAAAACCTGAGACTTGCTATGTTTGCCCAAACACATTCATGATGGTTCTTGAGGCTTCTGTCTCTCCTTGCACATAGGGTGCTTATAAACTGTGAATATTTACAGGTTGTTCCAGTTAGTCTGTTGCTTCAAGGCGAAGTTTAATCAGATTTTTCCTTCTCTTTTCATAGCTGATAATTTTTCTCTGGGATGCTCTTCTCTAGGACGGGAGATGGGGCATGGCTCGGGAAGATCCTCTCAGGCGTTTCCTGGAGGTTGCTCCCTTTTTTTTGTGTCCACCTCCTTAGCCTGTCTGCCAGCCTTTTGCTATTTCCATGGGTTACAGGAGACATCTTGTGGTCATGAAGCAAAATCACAGAGCCTGCAGAGTGAAGTCTGCGAGGGCTGAGCAGTGACAGACTCCCACTGTCTCCCAAGTGTTTCGTTTTCCTTCCACTGACGGGGAATAAGGGAAGCAGGAGTCATCCATCTATCTGCAGGGGCTTTTGAACTAGGGCAGCCTGGCTGAGCTGGGACAGAACCAAGATCTGAGGCTGTGGAGGTGACATGTGGGACATGGTCAGCCTTGTATGTGAGTGACCTATGAAATCTGCTTCAGCTGGCTCAGGCAGATGTTTCTTAGCTGAGGTCTTGCTAGCAGAGGGTCTCCTTGCATGCAGCCACCTCTCTCCAAATAGGAACACGGATGCAGTTTGCCACAGAGCACGGGAAATGAGGAAAAGCACAACAAACTTGTATTTAAGTTCAGCACAGTAGTATCCCTGTGGCACTGTGGAAATGGACATAATTCAGCCAATCACCTAAACCTCACTTATGACAGTCTGTGGAATTAGGATGCTGTCAGAATTCTTACCAGATTGATGCAGAGGGAGAGTTCCATTGATGGAGCCTGTTATTTGAAGGTGTCTGTTCATTAAAAAAAAAAAAATAATAAAAAAGTAGATTAAAAAAAGTTTTAAAGAAAAGCAAGAAGGAAAGTAAGAACACAACAGGGAAGCAGAAAGAGGAGTTTAGCTAGCTCAGTTATTAGGAGGATTTGGAGAGAATTATACCAAGGACGGGGTAGAGATCTCAGAAGAGGCCCTTTCCCCGGGACTTTTGTTGAATTCTTCGAAATTCCAGGGGGGAAAGAGGTAGAACAAAGAAAAGGGAGATAATTTATAGCGCCCCCCCCCGGTCAGGGAAGAGATAGCTGGACCACAGCCAATGGGGTCACAGAAGGAAGTAAGGGTCACTCTAAGTGGTAAGGAACTCCAGGGGGTCAGAAGGGAGAAACCATTCCCCAAGAGAATTACAACAGAGGAGGTTAAATGTTTTTTATGATTAGTAACAGGCATCTGTCTCTGATGATAATTACAATTATTGGGCAATTATGTAACAGCATTTCTCAGCTGGTCTGGACTTTCACTGTGGTCGGTGCCATGCCCATACATTTGGAAAATGACAATATGTGCCTCAAAGAGAGCATCAGCTCTGAGACAAGCTAGAGCAGATGAAGGAGAAAAATAAGTGGATTGTGAAAGGGTGATGGAAGACATGATACCAACCACTAACAAGAAGATGGGTACAGTTCTGAACTTACCACCATACCATATTGTGCTATTAAAAACCTTGGGAGAGAGCAGAGAAATAATGAGTACCCTCAGCTATGTGAGCTGGGGACCACAGTAGCAGCAAAAGGTAACTCCTTTTGAAATCATTCAGTAGAAGATGTGTCAGGCCAAGCAACGTGGTACTGAGACTGTAATAGAAATCATTTGTCCCCAAACTGCTGTTATCCACGGTGAGAAAGTGATTCTTGCAACTGTGTAATGAAAAAGAACATGATCTTCCAGACCCCATGGAGTCACAGTTTATTAGCAGAGACTTGCTGAAGATGGAAATTCTATTTGGCAAAAGACTGCCCACACATCCTCATTAGCTATGGCGCCAGTAACTGCACAAGTTCTATGCAGAATGAAATTCCATAAAGGATTAGTGTTAGGTTGACCTGGATATTTTGTTTTGAGATGTGGAAATCTAATATTTTATAAGAATATATAAAATTAAAGGAACCGTCCTTTTGGGGAAGAAAAATAAAAGAAAGATTAAAAAAAAAACCCACTTCAGAATGTTTCTACAAGTGACAAAAAGAACATTTTGCAAAATTTTCACAACTTCTCTCCCTTTCCTTTCCCTTTTGTTGAATGAAATTACTGAGTAAATTATGCTATTTTTGCAAAAGTGTCAATGATAAGGAAAGTGAATTCTTTGTTCTGACACTGTTTTCCCAACAAGCTCAATTAACTAGTTCACTTGTCTTTCAGAAGTAAATTTTGTTCCCTTCCTTGAAAATTTTGTACAAATAATGCTTGGCCCAGCCATAACAGCTCTGCACACACTGTCTCAAAATAGAGCAGAGCTTCTGCAACCAAATGCCAGCTACAAATGTGGGAGCCAGTGCATCTCAGGCAAGATGTCCTCTTGGAGCCAGACTGCGGAAATGGCACAAACACAGTCTGGTCCTTCTAATCTCCTTGGAGCTTGCAGGAGCAGCACTGCACTTGGTGCAGTGTACATCTGCCCTGATTTAAATCATAGAATCACAGAACCAAGGAACAGCCCAGGCTGGAAGGGACCTCAAAAGTTAATCTGACCCAAATTTTCTTGGGAAAGGGAGCCTCAATGAGATTGTCTAGCAACCTGACTAGTCTCAGATTGAAAACTTTCTTTCTTATATCAAGAAGAAATGTCTCCTAATACAACTTGTACCCATGGCCTCTTGTCTTTTGCATGTGTCTCCTTATGAAGAAGGAGCCTCTGTCCTCCTTGTATCTGTCCTCTAAATATTGGAATACTGTGATGAATTCTCCATAAGCCTTCTTTTCACTGTGGATGAAAGATCTAACTCCTTCAGCCTTTCCTCATGGGGCAGCCCTTTGATCATCTTTGCAGCCTTCATTTGAACCATCTCCAGTCTGCTTCTGTCTTTCTTGAAGTGTAGTAACCAGAACTGGACACAGCAGTACAGATGCAACCTGACCAACCTGACCAACCCTGAGTGGAATGATCACACATCCATCCCCGCCAGCAATGCCCCTGCGGCTGCAGCCCAGGATCCAGTTTGACTTTGTTGCTGCAGCCATGCTCTGCTGACTCATGTTCAGCTTCTGTTGTGCACCAGAACCCTTCAGCAAGGCTGCTCCCCAGCCACTCAGATCCTAACCTGTACTGGGCTCTTCAATAATTTTAAATCTCTGCTGCCTTTACCTTTCTTGGCTGCTGCAATATCTGGGAATGGTTGGCATAAGAAAAAGACCCGTACAAACCAAAATCTTTGTCTTCTGAAATGTTCCTTGTGCTGGAGTCTTCAGGAGAGAATGAGATATGGCCTGAGGGCTTTTCATTTGTTTCATTCCATGTGTGTCTTGGCCATGTTTTTCTTCCTAGCCAGCACTGATATTGAAATGGATGGTCTAATACCTCTGGAAAATGTTATTCAACCTTCATCCTTACCTGCACAACAGTGGGTAGATTCACATCAACTCTGGGCTTTCCAAGGACTCTTTATAATTGCGGGTGGGGAATTCCTGTGTCTCAGAGATGCCTGTATGTGCTCCAGGGTGTCAGACTTGTCAGCATAGAGCAGGCACCATGTATTGCTCTGATGTAAAAACTGAGATGCAGTTCTTTGCCATTGGCATAGCTGGCTAGTGCAGAACTAACATTATAATCTACAATATTGAATGAATTTTGCTTACAAACAGACATTGCTGACACAGTATTATCTGAAAATGCTAAGCCTTATCAAACAATTAGCTTATCTCTTCCTCTTGCCTGATAAGGTGAGTGTAGCCACGATCAACATGGAATGCTTGGACACACCATGCTCTGGTATTTCACATCTACCTCACTTGCAAAGCTGTAGTTTAAGTTAAACCTGCTTGGCAGTAAGTTCTGAGCATGTTTGTCTTCAGGCTCCTGCAGGTACCCTTTTGCAATACCCAGCTTTTTCAGTAGCCAATCTCCAAACTTCACCATGGCCTCTGTTATGTTTAAAGTCATTAATATGTAGATGAAGCACACAGCTGTCATCCACAGCGTGCAATTTCAAATTGCCAGGTACACCAGAGTGTCACAGCAAAGGGAAGAAATGGGCAGAAGTTCTCATTTATTAAGTGTTGAACTTGAAATTCTAGTCACATTTGAAGTAAGATTTCAGCAGGGCTGTGGGGGCAGAGTGGGGACAGACATCTTCAAGTCCAGGCCAGAATAGACACTTGATTTGGCACAGCTCCTAATTAGGTGTGAAACTCGTTTCATGTAGCTGATGCAAGTCAAAGGTATGAAACTGTTCAAAATACAATTAGACACATTCATAGGGAAAAGTCAAACAAGGAGAAAACATCAGAATGAGGATATACTTAATACCTCAATAATTCCTTAAGCCACAAACATCGAGAAGCTGTAAGTGCTTGAGGGAAAATTGTCAACGTAGGCATGTGCTGTTCTCGTCTTTCCTAAGCATCTGTTAGCAGCTGCTGTTGGAGGTAGGCAAGCAGTTTTGATGCACCACTGGTCTGACACCATATAAAAGTTTTTATGCTTTTACATCTCCAACTCTGCTCACTGCAACTCTTAGGTCTCTGCAGTTCTGCAGAGACTTCCATTCGAGTGTTCTGCATTGCAAAAAGACACCTCAAATGTGGGGTTATATGCTTTTACATATGAGTATTCTAAGCAAAACAGTTTTCATAAAAGAAAAAACCAAAAACCCACAGAAAGCATCTATAATGTCTTGTGTATTTCCTCCTGTGTCTGTATAAGCAAATGCCAGAGTGTTCCTAGAAAATCAGAGCAGGGTATCCAACTTACATTTCAGCAATCTGCTATTAATGTCTGCTGTTGTTTCTGCAATAAATTCCTCTCACCAAAACTTTGGCTTAGAGTAGGGGAAAACCCAGATTTTGTCAGCTGCCATTTTCTGTTGATGATTCCTTAAACACTTTAATTAGAAACACACCTGATAGTTCCTTTCAAACACATGGTGAACAGCTGCTACATAAGCACAGTAAAGTTTCTGCACAGCAGTTTTCTCACAAGAGACCCATTGCTAATATATCAAAAATACTGCTAAAACTGTAGGCCTTGGGCCATGTAGATTGTACTGATGCTGGTGAAAATTAGTTTTATGGGCTTATGTCTAATAATACCAACAAAAGAGTGAATCCAAAAATGGGATAAATGCTAAATACAAACTCTGCAAAGTAACAGCAATATGGGATGTGTTATGTGTGCATGGAAAAGAAGCCAGCTGATTATTGGTATTGTGTCTGAAAATGAGACTATTGAGGGACTAATTTCTGGTAATATTAATCATATCTTAAGTATATTTGACCCCCTCAGATCAATTGCTGTTTTCAGGAACTGGATGCCACATGACATAAAAGCACTCCCAAAGGAAATCTATTCTTCTCTACCCCAATGTCATTATCTAAAAGTGGATAAAGATTATTTGCATAGAGAATGTGAAGAAGATATTTTTCAGCTATTACAATGCTTCTGGGATTAGCACTTTCAGAAGAGATGATCCCTTCTTCGTTTTAGCTTTCTTTTTAAATGGAAGAATAAGTCAAACTCTCATTCTGGCTTTTATTTTGTTTTTTATTTTCCTGCAGGTTACCACTGGCAAAACCTCCTGCTTTCCACAATTTTGTTTTAATGCAAAGGTATTGAAGACAATCTTTTTTTTAGGAGTAGCAGGAGAAAAACACAGTTTTGTTCCTTTTTTTAAATTTATTTTTTGGACTACCAGAGGCTCATGCTGCAAAAGACATGTTAGATGCTATGTAAGAAATAAAAGAAATATAAGATACTGTTCTTAACTCTATAGTGCAAAAATACCTTGCTCCTAGCAGTAGTAGAAATAGGAATCGTAGAATCGGTGTTAAAGATTTTAATAAATATTCTAGTCTAATTTTTTTGCTAAAAGGCATCAAGTTTATCTAGGCCACTGGAAAAGAAGTTTGTCAAATAATTCATGAATGCCTTGAATGAAGGAGGTTACTCAGAATTTCTCTACCCCTTGGTTCTGAGACTCATTGTCTTTACAATGAGAAAATCCACCACATATCTAACATTGCTAATTTTTGCTGAAAACTAAAATTATTTCTTTTTGACCTTCTTCCAGCTGGTCAACAGCGCTCTTGTTTCACTGAACAGCAGTTCACAGCTTGCCCCACACCCCTCTTGCAAATCCTAGAATGGTTTGTTTTGGAAGCGACTTTTTAAATATCATCTAGTTCCAAACCCCTCCCATGCCCAGGGTTGTCTTCCACTATCCCAGGCTGCTCTAAGCGCCATCCGGCCTGGCCTTGAACACTTCCAGGGATGAGGCATCCCCATTTTCTCTGGGCAACTTGTTCCAGTGCCTCACCACCTTCACAGTAAATAATTTCTTCCTCATATCCAAATCTAAACATACCCCCTTTCAGTTTAAAGCCATTCCTCCTTGTTCTATCACTACACAGCCTTGTAAATAGTCCCTCCCCAGTTCTCTTGTAGTCCCTACTGAAAGGCCACAATAAGGTCTCTCCAGAGCCTTCTCTTCTCCAAGTGGAACAATTCTATTTATCTCAGACTTTCCTCATAGGAGAGGTGTTCCATCCTTTTCAATAAAGCCAGAAATAAGGCTCTGCAGTCACTCCATATCAACACACTGACACTGCTCTGGTGCCAGCAGCACCATAAAGGGTCTTCCAGCTAGGACACATTTCAGCCCTTACAGAAGCACCTGTGGGGACCAGAGAAACTCCCTGAACTCCATCTCTGCTTCTCACTCTTGACGCAGCCTCAAGATCCTCAAGCGTGTTTTAATCAAACAGATTGTTCAAAAAGACTCGCAAAAAAAGTCCAGGAAAAACTCAAAATTATCTTGTTCAGGAGGATCTGAAGGTGCAAGAAGCAGGACTGGGCTTGAAGGGGTTCCAGCTGCAGCACAGAGACGCCTCAAAAGCATATATTTAGAGTTGTATTGCAGCTTTCCTCTCAGGGAAAACTATTGGAAAATCCAGTGGGATTTTTGCATGTTGGAAAATTCAGGTCATCTGACTGGAGTTGTAAAATTTATCTCCCATCCCATCAAGGCACTGCCAGGGCTGGGGTCTCCCTGGGGGCTCCCTGGGGACTGTGAGAGCTCCCTGCCACAGCAAGTTCTGGCAGCTGGAGCCCATCCCACACCACAGCCAGGAGCATTGGACACCTCCCTGGGCTGGGGATAGGCCAAGATGTGGACCTGTGGGTTGAGGCAGGGCAGCTGGCAGCTGACATGGCCCTGCTGTGGTTTTGGGGCAGGGGGCTGATGGCCATGGCAAGCTGACATGAAGTTCTGGGCTGTGGGCAGGGTAGGGGGAACCCTGGAGGAGGGGAGAGGAACAGGCAGGGCTGGCAGTGCCTCAGGGCTATGACACTACCTGAATTTTCAAGCTTCTCCTTCTTCCATCCTTCTCAACCAGTTGCACTTAAGGCACAAAAATCTGGTAGATATGAGGTGCTGATAAGTCTTTTGAGACTAACTAGTTTGATACAATCCTTTGGCATGAATATCATGGCTAGTGCACTCTTTTTTATCTGTATATCACAAGAGAGAGTTGATTTCCATAGAGAGAAACACGGTCCTTCTCTGCGCAGAGTTATCAATGAATCAATCCAACTATGAAAAACATGTAAGTCACTTGTTCAAAAATTCTAAGTGTCACAAGACACTTTACATATAAAGTTGAAAAATGTCATGCTGATAAAATATCTTTACCAGCATATTTTGTCTGAAATGGGTAATGATCCAGTAGCATGAGAAGTACCAGAGCAGCAATTGCAAGGGCTGGGCAGTGTCATTTCTGTGCACACCTGAAGACCTGACACTTGCCTTCTTCTCTAAGCTGTCTGTGTGCTACTCTGATGTTGTCACCTCTCCATGTCTCTGCATGAAGAACTGCTGAAACTAATGTCAAATGTGGTAGTAAGGAATGAATTCCATCATGTTTCTCTCTATTCTGGATAAGTTTTAGGTTGTGTCAGATTTCCTTCAAGGTTTTGCTAGGGTCTTTGGGACAAACGGTGACCAAGAGACAAGTTTACCTTCCTGCATATCTTCAAACCAAACTCAGAACTGTATCTGTTTCTCTGGCCAAAATGAGGTTTGGTCAACTCAAAAGTTATTTGGTTCAACATTTAGCTAAATGATATTGATTGAATAAGTGAAACCAAACAAATTAATTTTCCCCACTGATGTGAAACAAAAAAAAAAGTTAAAAAATGTGGATCAGGACTGCCAAAACAGAGCCACAATTCCTCATGCTCACTGCTGTGGGTGTGAGTCACAGTCCTTTGTTCCCAAATAAAATGTGGGCTGATGAAATTCACTTGTGACTACAGAGTTGCAGCCCCCTGGGTGAAAGCAGAGCCTCTCTCAAAACCTGGTTCTTAAGTTTCTGAAGTCACAAATCAAGATACAAAACATGATGTACTGTCATCTGACAATGACAATTTTTTTTCTCCTCTCTGGCTTTTTTTGAAATTAAGTATGAATGGACTAAACCCCAAACGGACTATTTATATTTACTTGTAAATAAGTATCTTGCCATTAGAGACTATTATATGTCTGCAAAGAAGTCTATTTTTTTTCCTGATGTCACAAAAGTAATTTACCAGAATATTTTTTTTTCTCGGAATGGTGGTGCTTAATCATTTTACGAAAATGTGGGAAAGAAATGTCATGTGTCCTTTGCCTTGTAAAGAACCATTAAGCTTTGGACCTATTAGCTGGTGTTTGGAGGTTTCATTTGTCTCTCTTTGTAGTTATATAATGAAATATTTATTGAAAAAGGAGAAGTAACCGTTAACCTCTTCCATCAGTAAACAAGTGTCTCCTTCACCTTGTGAAAATGCAGGATAGACAATTCTTCAATTAAACTACATGGGTTTGCTGAAGACATCTTATCTGGAAAGTGGAACATCTGTTCTGCCTCTCACATCGCTCCTAAAGGAATTCCTCTTTTAAGCTATCACAGTTTTACATTCTGCCAAGGATTTTATTTATCACTCTGACACATTCAAAACTACTAACTTGAAGTCCATCCAAACTGCACCAAAGTAACTCTGGTAGCTGAAGGATTTTATGCTTGATTTTCTGTCTTAAGGTTTGTAAGCACCTGTTTTCCTGTATGTGCATGACTTACATAATTCATTCTCTTGTGCCCTTTCTCATCAGACACATACAGAAGATATTTGTCAATAGTGTATCACTTTGTCTTATGCATTTCTGTTTTGTGATTCTTTATATATGTTTTTTTAATATGTGGCTTCTATTTCAATATTAACTGACACTGCTGTGATGTCTTTCAGGCTTTTATGATGCAATTAAGATAAAACAGTAAAAAAAGATAGGAATGCTAACCCCTTCAGAAGCTTAAGAGAGTTACAAATGCTTTTAATGCATGGCCATGTCAAATTATTTATCTAGTACTGTGTTATTATTTATCTTTCCTGGCGTATTGTTTTGAACATATTCATTTTCAACTACTTACTAGGAGATAGATTATCAAAGAGGCTCAGCACCCACCTGCAAAGGGATAATGATTGTTAAGCCCTTAAACACCCACCTTTGCAGTACTTTTAGTCCAGATATTCAAATAAACCCAGAACCTACTTCCAAGTGTATGAATATCTGGAACCTCTTATGATGCCCAGGTGAGAGATGGGTATTTTGGAGAGTCTATTCATATGCACCTTTTCTTTGACATCAGGCTCCTAAAATATGAGAAAGCCAACTGGTAATGTTATTAAACATAGTCAAAATAAGTTCTGGGTTCCATTAAAAAAATTTGTTTCCATGCATGGAAATCACCTAAAGCTCTGACAGTCTAAGCCCATATTACCTCTGACTGATTTCTGATACAGGAGTGAGAAGTGCTAACCTTTCACCAGCCAGGGCAGATGAGTCTATTGCATCAACTCCCACCCTGTCAACATATCTGAGCCTGACCTCCAAAACACCCAGCCTTCAGGTGTGACTCTTTTTCTCACCAGTCCCACTATTTGCTAAATTTCTAAATTTCATCATCCATCTTGCAAGCGTTTTTGGTTGCAGAGGAATGGGAATTGAATTGAGCTGGTGAGGCATTGAAGAAGTATCTCAACTGGAGGCACTCATGATCACTTTAGGAAATAGTAGTCCAATAGCACCAATCTATGTTCCTTTCTTTGCCTACTTTAATTGTTGCACTAGGAAGACTTTTCTCTATTCTTTTTAATTCATACACTTTGGCTAAAATTTCAAGTAATGAAATACAAATAGAAAATTCAGCATATTTAAATATTTTATTTTTATTACTTTAGAACATCAAAGCAGATTTCAAGTGGTCTAAATGTGAGAACTGGGACCTCTTCGTTTATAGAGTGTGTGGAGGAAAATATTGGATGCTCATTTCTTGTGTTAAGAGAATTTTGCAATTCTGCTTGCTTAGCTGTTTTTCTCCTTCCTCAGTATCTTCTGTCAGTACTGAAATTAAATGCAAATGAAAGTGATATGTCTGATCTTTTAAGTGCAACATATAGAGGAAAATGTTCTTTTGAATAAGAAAGTACTGCACTGTCCTCTTCCTTCATGTCTAAGGACATCTGATTTCAAACTACCTTAATCTATAGTCTCTAAATAATAGTTTTCCCAGAAGAATAGGGAAATGCTAACAAGTATAATGATGTTCATTATTCTGGAAGTATTGGTTAAAATAGATTTTGGTATCCATTCTTATTCATCAGAAATTTACAATTTGAAAGACTGCACCAGGCATTTACAGTTTCATAAAAGTTGTTTCATTTCATGTCCTCTCTTTCACCGCTGGGTCTGATCTTTTCTTTTGCTTATCACCATTCAGCCACCATTCAGATCATTCCCAAATCTAGTTTCACATGTCTGTTAAACAGTGTTTGACTTTCCCAAAACACCAGACAATGCAGATCTGAAATGAACCGTGAGGAGCTGGATCAAAACAATTTGAAACAGGATTTCAGTTGTATGGACTTCATCCACCTGTACTTACCCAGGCACCTCTAGAATCTCCAAAAAGAAATTATGAATTTGCAGAATAAAATCAAGCTTTTATGACAGTTTAAATAAGAAAACTGAGAAGGAATTTTTCATGCTGCCATCCACACATCTTCAAATGTGTTTCCTTCCTAATTTTGCCCTTATGCAGCTGCATGTTCTCCCTAATTAATGAATTGCCCTCAGGTTATTCACCCAGACACATCTAATCTATCTCTGTCCAAAATGACTAAACTCTGTGCTGCATTAAAGATGTAAAAGGCCACAAATTACTTTCTTGATCTTTTCAACTAGATCACTGCTTACTGAATGGCATTCTCTCCATGTGGCATTCAGGGTGATTTCATCACCTCAGGGCTGAAGCTTTCAGTAGAAGTGAAGTAAAACCTCTGCTTCTAAAAAAGCTTCTCAATTCAGATTCCAGTTCAACAGAAGAAATATCCACTTCAGGTTTGTCCCTATAATCACATTAATCCAATAAAATGTGTAAGTTCCATCTTTAAAGCAAAGTTCCTTGAGAACAATTTCCAACTAAAGTTATGTGATTGAGATTAATTTGTTACAGAAGGGTATTTTTTCCAGACCTTATAATAAACAAGTGTGTGCAATTAGCATATAAAGCATATAAAGCAAATAAGAACATGCCATCTTTAATAGCAGCTGACCTCCACTCTGGTGTATGGGTGATGCAACAAGGGTGTATCCAACTGTCATGTGAATTTTACTGTTTTTTCCCTTACATTTCTTAAATTCTTTTCCTCCTTATAGCCTCTGAGAGCAAAAAAACCCATGTCATGCTCTTCTGCCTGCTACAAAATGAAACATCAACAGTACCTGGGCTAAGGAATTAGAAATTATAGTGCTGGATGTGAATTCCCTGCAGGAGTCCAAGCAGCAGGAATGCTTGCTTATCACATTGAAGACAAAAAATTGTCCATATAATTTGACCTCTTTTTCAAGCGTGAACACCGCAAGAGAAGAAGTTATCAGCACAGTAATATTGAGGATTAGGTAGCAGGCACAAATTCGGCCAGAGACTTGCATTTAACAGAACACATTCTCTTTAGCTGGAATTTGCCAGCGAGACCAAGGCTTATAAATGCCCAAACCAAAAAAAGGAAGAGAAAAAACCTAGCTGTGTAGTTCTAAGTTAAGTGCTGAAAGAGAACAGCTGATGTGGAGTTTATTTCTCACTTGACTATTGAGACCACTTCTCCTGGATAATCACAGGGAAGCAGTTTCTCTTGTGCTTACAGTTTCTTATTCATGCCTGTCCTCTCTTTTTGGATTGTCAAGTCTCTGGGTAAGAACCATTTCCAACAAGTGGAGACAGTGCCTCGCATAGTGCACTGCCTGTACTAACCAGCACAGTGTGATTTGACCATAGTAGGAAGAAAAATGTGAGAACACTGAGGAGCTCTCTGTCAGCGTAATAAGGTAATATTGCAAAAACTTTTTCTGTCCTTCATTTGGTTTAATGTAAGTTAGAAATGTGAGCAAAACAAACACATCACTTACTTAGAAGGCTTTTGCTGGCTTCAAGCATCCTTTGATTAAATCATGTGTGCCAGATAAAACTAGAACTTCTTCTTAAAAGTAGATTTGGGTTCTGGGGAATGATACCTTGAAGCCAATTCTGTGAGATTCAACAAGGTGAAGTGCCAGGTTCTGCAAAGCACCAGGGTGAGAGGAAATGGCCTCAAGTTGTTCCAAGAGAGGTTTAGAACAGATATTAGAAAAAAAAAATCTTCACTGAAAAGATAATTAGACATTGGAAAAGGTTGCCCAAGGAAGTGATGGAAACTCTACCCTTGAAGTGTTCAAAAGGGGCGTGGATGTCGCGCTTGGGGATGTGGTTTAGTGGTGGAACTGATGGTGCTGGGGTCAGGGCTAGATTCAATGATCTTAGAGGTCTTTTCAATGAGGACTCTTCAATGAGTCTATGATTCTATGAATTTTTTTTTAAATCTAACTACAAAAATTGTCAGTTTGGGAAAACCAGATGTGATACTGCCATGCTTTCCAGTTTTCTGAACTACTTTTTAGCGCGAAAGGTGCCTTGAAAATCACAAAGTCAGCAGCTGGCATGCTATATCCTTGTTTTGCTACCCCTCCTGACTGACAATTCTGAACTGTTACTGTAATGCTATACTGTGTACTTACTGTGTACCACTGTATGTTTCTGGTTTTCTAATTGTGTTTGGATTCTTGAGGAATAACTTCAGTGTAAAGAATTCTGGGCCTCAGGCACTCACCCAATGTTTAGGACAGTGTAATCAACCCCCTGGGAAGATAATACAGGAAAGCTTGATTGCTGGTGCCAATAGGGTTTCTTTTCCAGGTCACTGCATGAAGTGAGGCCTGGAAGGTGGTTATTTTCCAGTTTGTTTCTTTTTCTAGTCATTAAAGAGGCCAGATTAGTCACCTGCATCTTTTAGACCTTTCTGCAGGATCCGGAATTAATGTTCCTCAGATGCAGAATGTTCCATATGGATCTTTTTGTAGTCTTCAAATTTTAGTACATTGCAGTCTTTGTATAGGTCTTCAGTACTGACGTAGGTGAGGTCGTTTTTGTTTATTCTTTAGATATGTTGTTTTAATCCTAAAAAAAAAAAAAAAAAGGAAAAGGAAAAAACCGAACAACCACAAACAAACAAAATACAGTTGAATTTTGTATTATGCATTTTGCATTTTTTATAACCATAAATTATCCTTACTGAAGGAAATTCTCCAGTGACTACCTCTGAGTTCCTGATATAAGGTCAAAATATTGAAGCTCTTTTGGGATCTCTTGCTGCATAGCACTGCAATGTAACCCTTACTGGCAGATGTCAGGGTTGGCAGTCAACCTGAGCTCCACAGTCTTCAGGGGAAGAATTGGTTCTGAATAGCTGAAATTTCATTTTCACTAGCTGTCCAACCAGGCTGGCTAATCTCTGCTGGCCAAGGCATTGATGCAAGCTGTGGATTGCCATCTCTTTAGAAATGGAAAAAGTTTTGCAAAGCAACAGATGACCAGTGGTTTTAGCATTTGCATGATTATTTCTGGAGGCAGGATATTCTGGTGCAGTGTGATTAATTTTTAGCTGTTAGCATATTTGATGCTTCCTATTGAATGAACAAATAAAAACCCTTAAAATAAAAAATAAGCTGCTGTTTGGTACTATTCCAAAACAGTGAATGCTTCCTTACTGTAATACTCATTTAGCTCATCACAAAAAGTGACTGCAGCACACAATTCCTTTTCAATAGTACCAACACTAAGATTTTCTAGTTTTTTCTTCATTAACTGCATGCTGCAATGGCCAGAGCTGTATGTGTTTCCAAAAATATGGAGGACTCATAATTTATAAACTAATTGACTGATTTCACTTACAAATTTCTGTGCTGAAATTGCTCTATAGGAAGGATTTACACAAGTTTTACAGTAATGAGATGATCAGAATGAAAGCCAAAGAAGAAATTGCAGGAGACAGAACTCTGAGTGCCCATCCTATTTGATCAAAAATTGCTTCTCTAGTTGCTGAGAAAGGAAAGGGTGAAAGTGGTGGCCCATCCATATGCTTTCCCAGAGACAGCAATGGCAGCAGTGTACTTAAAGTATGTGAGATGGGCATGTTGCTTTCTCTGTGGCAATTTGTCTCTTAATATCATCAGAAGCAGAGGAAAATCTCCATTAGAAAAAACAGATTTGTGCATCCTCTCATCCAGTGCCAGGATGGTGCTACAGATGAATGAAGGAGTGCCAGGATGGTGGTGCACATGAAAGGAGAAGAGAAAAAAAAATACAAGAGAAAACTGTGACCACTTGGTGATATGACCTGAGCCATGTGCAAGATACGCAAATGGGTCTTGTAGTCCTCTCAATATGTCTGATGAATTTTCCCTACAACAATTTTATTTTATTACTGAGGCAAAGATCCATGTGTTTTAATATCCATTTTGTGGAGAATACATTTACAAATTGTTTTAATAACAGTTATGTGCATTAATCTCACAATGCATTTTCTTACTGTAATGCAATTACAGAAAACATTTCTCTGAAGCCTTGTAGTAGACCAAGACTGGAAATTTTTTTTAAAAAAAAATAAATTAAGAAACATTTTTCAGAGTTTGAAGACTCAAGTACTTTTAGAGGCAACTGCTGTCAATGTTGCTTTTGTGTTGACAGAATCCTTTTAAAAGGTTTTGTGGTGTGAAAAGCACCTTTTAGTGGGTTTTCATAATGCACTGGGAGAGAACAAGAAAACATTTTTCTCACCATGGCCAGTCACGGGGCGCACTTAGAACATCGCGTACCCGAGGCGGGAGGCGATTTTCCATCGGGCTCGGGGGCAGAGCCGGTGGGATCGGCACTCAGCCTGCCCCTGCTCGCCTCGGAGACTTTGCTGCTTCCCAGAGCACCTCAGGATGAGTCAGGGCCCTTAATGCGCCTGGACGAGATACTCGGGGACAGGGCTCACACCCGCCCGAAAGTGAGAGATTGACGTCTGTTGCAGTGTGCATTTTGGGTTTTCTAAAATGTCTGTAATTTTTGTTAAGTTTCTGTAAGTGTTCATCCACCCCCACCCCCTTTGCTTAATGGCTGTCATCAAGCCACATAATAGGCCCGAGCCATCCCCATTGTATCTCTTAACAGCCTTGGTCTAGGCCATTGTAGACCCATTGCATAACTTTGCGTGTTATCTGTGAACACTCCCAGGTACTTGATAGCTCTATGAAGCCAAGTGGCTCTGCCAGGTCTCAGGTATCATCCACACCCCTTTTTCCCCTACATGTCAAAGTCCAGCCCCCCTGTACCTAAACCCCTCCCCTTCCTTTCCATCTGTAACGCCCATGTTGATAAGGGCAAGCCAGAACCTTCGCCCTCTCTCACGCTTTGACCACCTGGGCCTTCGCCCTGAATTAAAACCTTCCTAAGTAACACCAAGTGTGAGTCGTCTCCTTTCTTCCAAGCAAGGTCACGTCTCTGTCTGAAATCTGGACCCAAAGGATTAACTCGTTTGTATGGTATCTGAAGAGCAGAGCTAGCCCGACAGACAAGCTCAGAAGGACCATAGACGTCCCCACGGCTTGTGGGAGGCGAAAGTGCTTTTATTGTAAGAGCGTGGCTGGGAGCAGGAGGGGTGGCGTCCCCTGTGCAGCCGCAATCCAGCAGCCACAAGGTGGCACGAAGGCTTTGCGCTTCCCCTGCCCGCCATCCGCGGTCCAGTGGCGCCTGGCCACGCATTCCTGCCGGGAGCTGCATTCCCCCGGCCTGCAGGGCTGCTCCTGGTGACATGGAGGATGTTTATCGATATAAAAATGCGGGATTTTAGAAGCAGCTTTTGGTGGTTTTGTAAAAGCAAAGAAGCGGCTGGTACTGAGAACACACGGAAGATGAGCTGCTAAGCTCGGTTGTTGGGTAGTTACTTAGCTGAAGTCAGACAGGTGAGATGTATAATGTTGAAGCTCGGCAAAGCGGGACCTACGTGTCTTGTCAAAAACTGATAAAGCAGAACTCTGTGGCTTGAATCCGGCAAAAGCAAGCTCCTAATCTTTGGCAAGAGCAAAGTGAAAAATAGCCAAATCTCCATTGCACCTGTCCAGAAGCGAAGATCAGCCTGAGGAAGACGTCGGCCTTCCTCCCAAGACCCCAAATCACGAGCACCAGGAGGCGTGACAGCAAATTAGAATAGGAAGTGAGAGAAGGCGGGGAATGGGTGGGTGAGGAGGTGTGGGTTTGTAGGATCAATGTGTATTTAAACCTGGACCTTATTTTGACCAGGTATGCACGGTTTGGAGGAGACATCCCTCGTGTATCCTAGCTGGAAATAAAACATACCTGCTTTACAATTTGTAATTTCTAATCCTTACTCTACCCTTCAGTGGGACAGCCTCTAAGGGTTGTGGTGTCCAAAAGCCGGGGTTGCCATGTCCTTGAGGCTTTTGTTTCTCAGTCTGGTTAAATGAAAACCAGGTTGTGCGTATGCCCACTCTTGTGCAAATCCTGCCTTCCTGTTGTCTCTCAGCTCTCCTCAGGACACCCATCACTTTTTGTGTTATATGGTCTGTGGCATCAGAAGATGCCTCTCTAATATATAGAGTGTCAAGCCCTTGGCTAAGATGACCAGACCCCCAAGTGTCTGGGGGACAAGTGCACCCCCTGCCCACAGCACTCATGGGGCTACAACAGGTCTTATGCAACAGGGCCGTGAGACATCAAACAGCAGATATTCCCAATTCGACTCTCCTAGTCCTGCTGCTCTCAGCCTAATCTGTAACAGCTCTAACAGCCAGGAAAATGAGAAAATCAGGAGTCTACAGAGGAGTCTGCCACAATCTTCTGCACTGGAACCTTGGTGATGCTATGGTGGGAATAAAATTGGATTTTCTCTGACAGATGAACCCCTCATTGCTATATATGTGATATCTTTGTTGTATATGATGCATCTGTGACGCTTACAGCTTTCTGGGGGTGGACAGGACAGGACAGGACAGGATAGATGGATTTATCTCATACTGCTGTAGCTTTTGCCAAAGCAAAACTGAGTGATGAGGATGTGATAGAAAGAGAGAGAATCTGGCACTGAGTTATTAAAAGGTGCACTACAGATTTTCTTTGCACTATGTCTGTGTGAACTTCACTGATTTCTCTGCAATACTGCTTCATTCACAAACAGGGTTTTCCTTATAACTTACTTCTAGATGCTTTGTGCAAAAAATGTTTAAGAAGTTTCTATCAGAGGTACAGCTTCTGCTGGTCTCATTGGGAAAATAGTGAGAAGATGTCACCCTTAATTTTTTTCCTTATACCCTGCCTTAACATTTTAGAAGAAAATCTAAAGGTTTGAGATACTGTGAAATAAACAGTTCCTAAAGCCAGTACTATGCAGCCCAGTCTCAAGGAAGGCAGACATTCAGAGCTTCTATTTGTTGTAGTCATATATTTAAAGCTTGCTGCCTTTATAAATAGGACTCCAAGCCATGTAGGGATATTAGTGACATGTAATAATTCACTGAGAGTTGCAAATATGCACTGCTCAGCAAAAGTAAGGCAGCAACCGTGAGCTAAAGCAACTGTAAGTGCTCTGCTCACAAGCTTCTGGGGAATTAAAAAGCTGTACCTGACTTCAATCCATCTTGCTTCTTCCAAAAAACCATTTGAATGGAGAACCCCACCATGCCCTCACCTTTTCTCCATTTCTTGTTAGTCAAAAAAATTGGATTTTAATATCTCTGTGGCCTTTCAGTTTTATATTACCTATGAGGAGCAGAGAAAATGTTTTCTTCGTCAAGTGCAGCTTCTCTTTTGTTGCAGGAAACAAAATACCTCCAGGATGTAATGTTTTGCAACACTTTTCCCGGTTAACATCTCTGAATTTTATAACCATGGATAATGCATTCTGGGCTGGTTTGTCTTCCACTCTGTGGAATCTACACAAATGGTGAGGAGCGATCCTAAAAAAGGATTTACCATAAGTTTAGCTCCTTAAACTAAATGCAGATGTTGAAAACAAGGAATCATTGGGCATTACACTTTTCTTCACATTCTAATACCAAGTTTATACTTTTTTATCTGTGAGTCGATGCACTTCAGTGACTGTGCTGACTTTACCTGTCGCTGTTTTCCAGAACAGCTGTGTACACCATTTTCATTAAAAAATATGAGGAAAACTTGTGATTCAGCTCTCCTTACTGCCTCTTCTTCCCCCACGAAAATCAAGGAAGAACACCAACTCTATTGAGTATAATGACTAGCAGTATTATTCACTAATCAGCACTGGAAGATGGAGAAAGATTTCTTTTGAAGGACAGCTTTTACTCAGTTGCAAAGTCTCTTTTGATTACTTTTTTCTCAGAGGATGAGTAATGTTGTTTTAATTCTTCTTACTTTAGTTCAAGGTTATTAATCATCTTCAAACTAGCAACAAATACATGAATTCACTAGTGTTTCATGTCATTGACTGTACATTTTCTTTTTCTTAGAGACATTTTCTTTGCCATCTAAGTGTTGCTAATTTCTACATGCACTGGTGGAGACCATCACCTAGGGACTACAAGTTTGGGGGCTGGGACAGGAATTTCTTCAACTAAAATCACTCTTCATTGGGGCTAAATACTAATCTCTGTCAAATCCATGACAGAACTCACCAGCAGATAGTTAGTTTATAGATTAGTAGCACTGAGTTTTTGGAGGCATGAGAGGTATTATTCCTGAGTGGTAGACCTCCAACACTGGCAAAAAATTGGGAGTCAAATTACCAAAAGTGACCATCTGACCCCACTGAAGTAATCAGGATCTTTGCCTTTGACATCAATGGGGTCAGGTATTTGTTTTAGAACTATTCATGTTTTTTAGCTATGTGCTCCCAAGAAACTCACTGAGTTTGCTGTATTTCATACTTTACTGGATAAACCAGATGTAATATGTTTATGACTTATAAAAATTATGACATATAATTCTTACAAGAATTATATGACTTATAAGAATATTGTGAGATTAGTGGTACTGCATTCAGATAGAATTTATTGCATAATTGTAGCGTATTTTATGAGTATGTAGAACACACATTAAGTATGGCCATACACCCAGATCACATGCACCTCATCTTTCATCTGAAATAAAAGACATTATTTTCTAAATCTGTGATGTGGGGGATTTAGCATAATGTTCTTAGTACTGAACAAATATTTTCCCCTTTCATAAACAGAATTTTTTCTGCTATTCAGTATTTATCTTGTAGTAACAAGGTTTACCTCATTGTACCTCTGTGATAATTATATACATGTATATTCTGCATTAGGAATGGGAAGAAAGACAGGCTATGTGGAAATGAACAGTACATCAGAAGCAATCCCTGTCTCAGAACAGAACTGGTAGGACTGATCTGAAGAGATAAGGGTCTGGAGTCATATTAAAACCAGAGTTATTTACTTTCCATAGAGGAGATGTTTAAATAAATGACAATTTATTCAAATTCTTAACAATGGCTTTCTTTTTAATGTGATTTTTTTTTTTATCCCAGAAAGGTATGTGAAACATATACTGGTATCTCCTTGTGGAGTGCTTACTAGAAAAATCAAACCAGAACCAAATCCAAAAGCCAAAACACCTTTAAATGTTAGCAATAGATGAAAAGATGTCATTTCTGCATTTCCTTGCTCAAAACTTGTCATTTATTGTGTTTCAGAGCAAATTCATGTGACACTCAGATAATTTATCAGAAAAACTAACCGGAGTTATTTATGCAATGGTAAAACATTCTTTACAGACAATTAAAACAAACATACATTTTAGAACAATCTCTAGTGTTACTAAGACTTAGAGAAAAATTGCATTTGTGTAAAGTGTGTCAAAGAATCACCCCAAATTATATGCAAATAGCTTCTTTTTTTTTCTGAAGGCACATATCAAAGTCAATAATATACTTGCACTTGGAAGCAAGAAATCCACAGGAAATTGATTTTCACTACAGAGAAAAATACCATATTTAAGTTTCAGGATTTAAAATGTTCCTACAGAGTATCATAGTTTATCATTATATTGTTGCTATCGACATGTGGAGTTTCCTCTGGAGACTGAACAGAGATTTGGGGATCAAAAGAGAGAGTTCAGTCTTGCAATGTCCCAGCAATTTCTGGTTTGTGCTGTGCTCTGGAAACTCCTATGAAATTCAAAACCGACTAAAGACATCAGCATTTACATAATGAGCTCAATAGACATGTACCTGGAGTTACGAAATCACATAGGAGCCTCTGCAGACAATCTTCGTTCCTAATGAGGAGGGTCAATAAATCCAGTGCAGTTCTGTCTGAAATCAGTTAGTGGCATTACAAGGGTCAGAGACCGATTTTTGACATTAGAAGAGGCCATTACGAACATCCAGTCTGACCTTTGCATAAAGCAGGGCAAAGAATGGCTCGATAGCTTGAGATCTTTTAGAAAGATAGCAAGACTGACTTTAAAGATTTTCTAGTAATGGAGATTGTAATCCAATTCTGTTTAAGTGATTAATTGCCTCGGCTGTTACAGAAATGCATTTTATTAGAAGATAGAGATGGATCGGACCATAAGGCCACACACAAGAAATCCTTTGTGCTGTCTTTAAATATAAAAACTAAGAACCACACATTTTCCTCTAGGCTAAGTAGACTTGAGTACTTTATTTAAGTTATGACAGCAGACAAAGATGATGTGCTGTTTCCTGGCCCCTATGTCTGGCTGGTGGCCCCAGTATCTGCTGTCCAGCCAACTCGTGACACAGAGGCCAGAAAACTGAACTCTCCAGTCTCACCCCACAGCCCACCCCACTTTTCTGGAGCTATGCATCTGGTGGACAGCAAGCCCTCCTGTACAGCTAAGGGATGTGGGGGCTCTCCCTGTTGCTGTCTGTGCACAAAACAGGGAGGTAGGCCATGTGAAGGGCTCCCATGCTCAGGGTAATTTTGACTGTGGCCAGCCTGGCCTGCAGCCCCACAAGGCAGAGGCAGCACTGCAGGGTGCACAAGCCACCAAAGGCAGGCTTCTACACCCAACCAAATGCCTTTTTTCCTTAATGAGAAAGACATTGTTATTCTCTCATCAAAATATGTGGTTTTGATTGATATTTACTGGGCTCTGCATGACCTGTCTCTGTCATCTTTAGCATGGTTAATTGGAATTATTGAGCGGTGCCTGGCTCTGGCAGGCTGGGATTCACCCCTGTTGGGATGGTCCTCACCTGCCTGCCCTGGATTGCTTCTGTGCAGCCTTGCTCCCGTCAGACTGAATTAAGCTGCACTGTCAGGAGCCAGAGACCCTTCAACAGTTTTCCAGCACAAGCAACACTAAATTAGTGTTTGGTAATAGGCCGCACACTGTTTTGTAATAAGAAAATATGGATGGTTCTATTTATTCCCTCTCGCTCCCTGCGATGATAAGAAATGTTCTAATTCATTATTAATTTGTTCCAACTATTTCTGGTAAATGTAAACTATGAATAACTTTAGCTATGCCATTAGCAATACCTCAGAACTACAGATGGATTTTTGTTTCTGGACACAGGCACATGGCAGTCCCACTGTTTCTAAAGGTGTACCCAAAATTCTGTCACATTTGGGTACAAAACCAGAACTTGTCATTCACCTTGGGCTACAGCTACATCTAAAGGAACCTGGAACACAGAGATATTGTGGTTGTTATTTGTCCAGTATAAATTATTGTATCTTGGCAGTACTTATGAAACTTTCTATATTCAATCTGCTTAAGGGTTTACCCTCCCCCTGAACACTGGACCAAATGGAAATGAGAGTGGGGATAGATCTGCTGCCAGTGCTAAAGCCTTTTATTCTGCCCTGTGGACTAGTGAGGTCTTTTTATAGGTTGCTGGCTTTAGTGTAGAATAGGCCTTTGGAATATCAAATCTTAAAAGAAGCCCTTGTTTTGTTGTTGTTTTTTGCCTTTCATAATTTTTTTTTCTAGTTTTCATGTATGTATGATTGATCAAAGAACCATTGTCAGCATCGAGGACAATTCTTTTCTTCTCTTGCAGCTTATGAGTTTATTTGGGTGAAAGATGAGAGATTATAAATAAATCTATTGGTCATCCAAGGAATTTTCCGTAACAGGCATAGCATCACGGTACCCCCTTGTGAATCCGAGTCCACCGTTTGGTCATTCATTTATTTAGAAAGCGGTTTTCCTGCCTTTGTGTTTGGATGGGAATGACTCTTCCTTTGCCTCTGTATTGTGGTAGTCATCAGCCTTCATTTACTGAACAGGGGGAGGAGGACACCCACGGGGTAAGACTGAACACCGAGCTTCTGTGTGGGCAGTCGTGCAAGACACAGGCAACCCACTGGCCTTGTCTCTCACTGTGAGCTCTAAGCAGTGGCAAGAGCAGAGTGACTGAACTGCTCGTGCTCCTACACTGCTGCCCTGGCAAGTACTGTTCTGCCTCCTCAATTCGGAGAAGGAAAGAAAAAAACCCCAAACCTACCTTTTTTTTTGACCATTTGCTTGGAAGTAAGGTTATAAATTATCTGGAAGATTCTCACAGAGACTTTGCTAATGCTCGGTGATCTCATGAAAAGAGGCTGGCAAGAGTCTTGGCCACCAGGTGACGCTTTCCTCTATTATCTCTCAAGAGATTTGTAGCCCCAATACCGTCCCTGGTTGTTGTTATCTGGGTTTATTGTGGTTTTTTGTAGTATGTACATTCTGCCCAGAACATCCCTGGGTGACCAAGCTTGTCTGGATTGTAGCTTTGTCACTTTGGACATGAGAAAGCACACAGATGTTTGTGATTTCTACAGTGTGCCTAAGCATTTTGCTGTTTTTACCTAAAGAAAGCATGAGAGGGAATGGTTTATAAAAAGAAAAGCAACTCTGTGAATTAAATACTTCAGATGTTTCTGTCCCTGAGTGGATTGACATCTAGCCTACAGGAGGAAAGTGGGGCTTTCCCACCTCTGCTGCAGGTTGCACATCTTAGCTGGAAGTGCTGAAATGTCTTCCAAGCCATGCTTGAGCCATAAGCTTGAGCTTCTGTTCTGCTGCCAGGCTATCCCTAATTAGCCTTTTTCAGATGGCCGCAGCTACAGCTGAATGATTTCATGGATGGGTTAATCTCCCCTCTGACAAGTTCATCCTTCCCAGGAGCTGGCCCTTGGGGAGGAGGAGGAGTCAGGAAAGCCAAGAAAAGGTGAAGGCTGGTATTTTATTTGTGCAACTGCTGCAGACAAGTATTTCATTGTGATGCTGGTTGGCAATGGTTCCCCAAGCCACCCTCATAAGAAAGGAGGCCTGGCAGAGGTGGTTACAAGATAGATGATAAATCCATAATATGTACGTGTGTGAGAGAGATACAGCTGTTTTGGCAAGATTGCTTGCTTTTGAGAAAGAAGAATTCATCCTTTTCTATATTGGCAGAAATACATATGTCATTTAATGATAAAATGATGTATTCCAGGCACATCAATTCTTCCAGATTCTTTTTAAAATATGCAGCTAAATTGGGACATACTGACAAAATACGAATATAGTGGCTGGACATCCAGCCAGTGTTTATGAGGTATCTGGCTTTATGGACCAATAGAGTTTCCTGACAGTTTGATAAATTACTTATAGTATATATTATGAAATGTGCATGAATATAAAAAGGGGATTTCTGAGGAGTCGAAAGGATGCCCATCATGGTACACGATTAAATATGTTCATTCAAATTAGAACTACAGCAGGAAGGTTTCCAGCAGTCAGTTGCAGTCAGCTGCAGTCAGGCTTGAAAAGGCTCACAGGATGTAAGCTCCCCTAGAAACTCCTATAGAATTATAATGCTCTAGTTAATAAAATAGATATTTAAAATAGATTAGTCAGATAAATTAAAAGGTCTAATTTAAGCTGGTAGAGGGAAGATGAAAGAAATTCTGCCAATAAAAACCCCCTGTTTTTATTCAGATACTGCCTTAGGAATTTGCCCTAGAGGCAAGTATTATATACCTTGAATCCCTCTCAGCCTTGATATGACAATTATTGAGAAATTTACTTGTACGCAGAGACCAGATTAAAACCTTTACTTCCTCAGCCTAAACCACAGTCATGTCATAATCATATTCACTTTGCACACACAACCCTGTGACGTAGAGTGAGATGCTATGAAACTTTTATTGGCATGAGCTGTGTGTGAGTTACTCACCATAAATGAGAGCTTAGAAGATGCATTTTTTCCCAAACCATCCTGACATTTTTGCTGCACGCACAGTACAACCAGGGTGGCACAGGGTCTCTCTGTGCGGGGTCTGTAGCTTCAGGTTTGTTTTGTGCATATCTCTACCTCCGTGCTGCTGATGCCTGTTATTTCAGGCATCGTCATGCTTTCTGTAAGGATCTAGGGGAGTGGGGATAGAGGAGACGAAATGCAGCTGTATCTATCGAAAGCAGCTGAAAGTAGCTTTTCTAAAGTGAAAACAGCCACAGCTTTACAATGTATCACACGTGTGTGTCTCGTGTCTTTGGAGGGGAGGAATGTTTTTTCCTGTTCTTTAGGCGGAGTGTGCTCGCACTGGCGCGATGATGCACACGGGTTTACACCTGCTACCGCCGAGTCACGGCAAAGAAAACCAACAAAACCCCACCACAAACCTCACCAGCCCGCAAGACCCGGGTGAAGAGGAGCAGCAAGCAGCCCTTTCCTGCTTTCCTTTCCTTTCCCTGG
>VWZU01005091.1:0-16072 GCA_013397095.1 Sterrhoptilus dennistouni | reverse complement strand
TTTCTTAATTAAATAAAGTGTTTTTTAAAAGTTGCATTCTGCAATGTCAAACATCCCATCGATCACCTTGACCCTCTTGCTTTGCATTTAGGCCACTCTTGTGTTTTCAGACCTCAAATTCTCACCCCCTTCTTTCCTTTCAAGCCTTCAGGAGTTGCAGCTGCAGGGTGGGACGTTGCCTCCCCAAAAGCTGGAAGACAGAAACTCCCCTGGCATTGAAAGGAGCCGTGTTTTCCCTGCATTTTTTCAAAAAGCCCAGGGCAAACAGCAGCTCCTCTGATGCCTTAATTCCATAAAAAACTGCCCCGAGGGCTGCAGGGTGGCTCAGGTTATAACCACAGGTCAGCAGCTGAAGGCTGAGCTTTGTAATGCTCATAAAATGCAAAATAATGCAGATATAATGGAGATATAATGGAGATATAATGGATATAAGGAATATAATGGGAGTGGGAGCAGAAAATCAGAAAGGACCAGGACCCCACTTGGTTTTAAGGGTTGTTCTGCCTTGGAAGAAAACCTGCCCTGTGGTGTCCAAACACTGGAAAATGTCACTGGATGTTGGATCTAATATTTAATATCTAATAACAGAGGCGTTCTGTGAATTTTTTATTTCATTGTCAGTCCCAGTGAAGGCAGAGACATCAAAGATGGTAAAACTCAGGCCACAACAACAGAAGCCAAAGTTCTCTTTTTGTTCCAAGGCCTTTAAAAAGTTTTTTTAGCCAATAGACTAATTCTAAAAACTCAACAAGCATCTACTTAACCCAATCACTGAACACTCCACATACAAATTACAGCACACAAGAGTTGCTTGTTTAGTATTTTTTTGCAGCTCAGAAATTTTCTCTGCTCCAAATATCCCAAGGCCTAAAATTCAACTCTGTTTCAAACTTTTATCTGTATAAACTTATTGCAAGGCTGTGAAAACCCTCTGCTTTTTCAGTTCCCACAATTGGACACTTGAATTTATTTATGAACAGTTGGACGCGTTAATTTATTTATGAACATTCTCAGTGAGCCAGGGGAACTGGAACTGGCCCAATTCTGGGTTTTGAAGGATCACTGGATGCATTTTAGATAATCCAGAGGTGCCCAGCAGATGATTTTTTGGCAGCACAGACAGAGGAAGGAAACGTTTCCTCCGCCTTTCTTTGCTGCTTTAACTCTGGGACAGCTCTGAGAGGAGAATTTAGGAATTAAAGGGGGTAAAATTGGGTTTGGGGTTGATCTCAAGGCCTTGGGGTCTTGGGAAGGATGGATGGACTGTGGGGTTGTTCCAGTTGGTTATGGGGTTATTTAATCCAAAAATCCAGCATATTTCAGGTTTTAGCTGGGTAATCCCTCAGACTTGTTGGACAGAATATTGCTAAACTGCTTTTTTTCTGATTTTATCCCACCTGGATACTTTAATTGTGGAATTCTGTGGATGCTTGATGACTTTACAAAATAGACAATGTTTTTTTTCTGGGGATTGGGGATTTTAAAACCATATCTCCATCTTCTTTAATCTTGCCAAAAATGTGGTGTTGCCTCTGTGAGGATAAAAAAGTCCAATTTGTAGCTCTCTTCCCACAGAAAAGTTCCTTTATTCTGTGTGGACAGAAACCAATTTATTTTTTTTTTTTCTCATTTAATACCCAGCTGAGTGCAGAGTATATCTTTATTAAAAAATACATTTCTCTTTGTGGCTTTGTGAGTAGTTTGGCCACCACAGTGAAGCAATTACACGCTAAAACTCCTTTAAAAAGAACGTTTAACTGCAAAAGGAATTTTTATTTGTGTGCTTAGCTGCCAAAATAAAGGGAACTGAGATCTTCTCTGAATTGTCAGGAGTGTCTTAACTGGTTAAATCCATGTTTACAACCTTTGCCTGTGGTTAACCACCCCTAGATAAGATCATGGACTGTCTCCCTGGGAGTGTAACAGGTGAGGGGTTGATGCTACAATTCACATTTAAATCTCTTTGTGCTTTATTTATTATTTTTTTTTCCCTTCCTCTGTGGCTTTGAGAGGGACTTGCTGTGTGTGAGGATTGTTGTCAGTTTACGAAGTGTTTCTCCAGATAATCCATCTGTGGCTGGGGAGGGAATGATTTGCCTTCCCTGACTTTGCACTGCCCCGTTTTCCTGTGCTGCTTCCATTAAAAAAAAAAAAAAAAACCAAAAAAAAAGGCTCCAGAAGTGGTTGAGGATAATGTGTTAAACCACATGTCTGGACACATGCGAGAGGTGAAACCTGAAACTTGGCAGCTCAGACACTTTTTAAGTCAACACAGCTAAAAAGCAGCCACAGCACAGCTCTTGAACTGCTCCTGTTTCTTAGTTATACAGAAAAAAAAAAGAAAAAAAAAAACATATTTCAAGCACTACTTTAACCCCAGCTGTTACTACAAAGTTCCTTCAGTTTTTCTCTGGAGTTTATCAGGTAAAAAAAAAAAGAGATTTGAGCTAGAGCATTTGGGTTTTGCCACCATGGTCATGTTTTAGTGCCAGTTGTTTTACACATAAGGAATGTAAATGTGTGTCTGTGTCTACAGGCTGAAAAATGGTTTAAAAATTATCTAGAAATATGGTATAAAAGCTGTTAAAAATTAATTATCAGCAGTCAGTTTAGGTAGGCAGATGAGAAGTTTGTCTTCTATCAGAATGGAGCCCACTGCAGGTTGTTCTGCAGAAAAAAATCTGAAAAATAATAAACTTTGCAGCTGTGGAGCAAAGTTCTGCTGTATTTTTATTTCAGACTGGGCATTTAAATCAAGGATTTTGTTCTGAGCACCTGGAGGATTTGATTATCCCCCCCCAAACAAAGGTAGGAATGGGAATTGTGTGGATTGTGGCATCTCTCCACTTGTAGCTTTTTGATGTTTTCTTCATGTACTTTGCCAGCTCATTTGATTCAGGCTGTGCACAGGATTTCCATTTCTTTGGGCAGCCTCAACACCTGATTTCAAGGCAGAGGAGGAACAGCTGGACTGGGATTTGTTCCAGAATCCCTGGCTGGAGAATGCTCCCTCCCATGGGATGGGGATAATAGTGGGATTGTCTTCATTTTCAGAGGTGACCACTGGATTCTGCCCCACTGGAAACTCGAGGTTCAGACCTGCAGAAAATTGATTTATTTGGAGCTGCTGAAGGAAGGAGGTTCAGCTCTCCTGGCTGAAGCAAAATTAATTTATTTCTGTATTAATATGGGATAAAGCAATGAAAAAAACCCCACAAATTCTCTGAGGAGCAGGTGAGGGAGCTGGGAAAGGGGCTGGAGAATTCCTGAGGGAGATGGGAAGGGGCTGAGCCTGGAGAAAAGGAGGATCCAGAGGGATCTTTTCCCTCTCTGAAATTCCCTGCCAGGAGGGCACAGCCGGGGGGGATTTGGGATCTGCTCCAGGGAACAGGGACAGGAGGAGAGGGAACGGCCTCAGGTTTCACCAGGAAAGATTTAGATTGGATGATTGGGACAATTCCTTCATGGAAAATGCTTAGGTGGGTCCCCATCCCTGGAGGGATTTCCAAGCCCTGTGGATGTGACATTTGGGGACACGGGGCAGTGCTGGGAATGGTTGGACTTGATGGTCTGAGAGGGATTTTCCATCTTTAACAATTCTATTCTTTATTCCACATCACTAAAAACAGCCTGGATTTCCTGGAGCACCATTCCCTTGGTGGCTTCTCTGCTGTATCTCATTCCCATCATATCCTATTTCTCTCCGGGATGGATCTGGACCCAATCCTTGTGGGGTTTGGCTCCCTGATGGGAGATGCCTGGCAAATTCCCAGCTCCTGCTGTTCCCACAGAGAACCTGGAAATGGGTGGGGCTGAGGAGAGGAGGAGCAGCAAAGCTGAGGTTGCCTGCTGGAATGGCAGCTCATCAAAGGGCCGGGGGAATCTATAAAATGAGCAATAAAGTTCCTTTGAAAGTTTCACGTTTACTCATTTCGCTGCTGCAGGAAGATGCTTGTAATGCAGATACACGTAAAACGTGTGTGGGGAATATGGGGTTTGTTCTTTGGAAAAGGAGATAAGGGGAAATCCCTGCAGGTTTTTTTCTAACAGCTGTGCTCCTACAAATGAGTTTTTCTCTTCTGGGAGAATTTTCAACTCTTGTTTATTTGGGTTTCTTTACCTGGATTGTTTCCTGTCTGTATCAAGCCTGCAGTAGTTAATCAACTTCTGACTCTGATGAGAGGAGGGTTAATTGTTAATCAGTGTCAGAAGTGCCTGAACTCCTTTGGTGAAATGCATTTTCCCTGCACGGCTTCAACAGTCTGCTCTGACAGGCATTGATTGCCCGGCTCTGCCGTGTGGCTGAACCCATGAAAACTCTGATGCTTTTTGAAACCAGCCCTTAAAATAACAGTGAAATCCAGGAAATGCCACGTGGAGCCCTAAAAATCAGTGGTTTGGGGTTCTTTGCTCATAGAAGGGAATTCACAGCAGCTGTCAAGGGTGAATTCCACCTGTGGGAAGCTGCCTGGGGCTATGGAGAGGGAGGAGAGGGAAACAACTTTTAAAACCACCACTCTCTTGGAAATAGGGAGCTTTATTCTGGTTTACCAGAGGCGTTGGTGTTCACTGAGCACGCAGGTGTTTTCTGTGCCAAAGTCACTGGATAAAAGAGTTGATAAAGGGAAACAAAGCCTGGAATGCAGATTTTCCTCCTTCCAGGTGATGCTGGGCTCTGTGTGTGAGTGGGGAGGCTTTTTTTTGTGTGTGTGTGGAGCCTTTCTCTGTGTGTGAATCTGTGTGTGTGTGTTTTTCTGTGAATGTGGTGTTTTTCTGTGTGCCTGGAAGTCTTTGTTTGTAGGAGTTTGTGTGTGAGTGGGGAATCTTTTTGGGGGTGTGTGGAGCCTTTCTCTGTGTGTGTTTCTGTGTGTGTGTGTGATTTCTGGGAGTCTTTCTGTGTGTCATTGTGTGTGTGAGTCTGTGTCTGGTCTTCTTCCAGATGCAGGTTTTCCTCATCCCAGGTGATGCTGGGCTCTGTGTGTGAGTGGGGAGGGAGGCTTTTTTGGGGAGCCTTTCTCTGTGTGTGAATCTGTGTGTGTGTGTTTTTCTGTGAATGTGGTGTTTTTCTGTGTGCCTGGAAGTCTTTGTTTGTAGGAGTTTGTGTGTGAGTGGGGAATCTTTTTTGGGGGGTGTGTGGAGCCTTTCTCTCTGTGTGTTTCTCTGTGTGTGTGTCTTTCTGGGGGTCTTTCTGGGGTTGTGTGAAGTCTGTGTGTGTGCTTGAGTGTGAATCTTTCAGAGTCTCTGTGTGTGTGTTTCTGTGTCAGTTTTTCTGCGTGTGTGTCTTTGTGCGTCTTGCTGTGTGTGTCTGTGTCAGTTTTTCTGTGTGTGGGTGTCTTTCTGTGTGATGGGGTCTTTTTGTGAGCGTGCATTTCTGTGTGTGAGTGTGCATTTCTGTGTGACTGTATTTCTGTGTGTATTTCTATGTGTGAGTATGTGGATGTGTTTCTGCGTGTGTGTATTTCTGTGGTGTGGATGTGTTTCTGTGTGGGAGTGTGTATTTGTGTGTGTGGTGTTTCTATCTGTGTGCGTTTCGTTTCTGTGTCAGAGTGTATTTCTGTGTGCTTTTCCACGTGTTTCTGTGTGAGTGTACAGTTCATCTGTGTGTATTTCTGAGCGTGTTTCTACGTGGGAATGTTTGTGTGGTTTTCTGTGTGTGAGTGTATTTCTCTGTGTTTCTGTGTGAGTGTACATTTCTGTGTATTTGTGTGTGTTTCTATGTGGGACTGTGTGTTTGTGTGTGTGTTTTTGTGTGTTTGCGTGTTTCTGTGTAGTTCTGTGTGAGTGTGCATTTCTGTGTGTGTTTCTCTGTTTGTGAGTGTGCATTTCTGTGTGTGGCAGAGTCAGAGTGTGTGTGTCATTCTCTGAGTCTGTGTATAAGTGAGAGGCTTTCTGTGCCATTCTGTGTGTGGAGCCTTTCTCTGTGTGTGAGTCCTTGGTGTGAGTCTGTGTGTGTGTCTCTGTTTCTATGACTTTGAGTCTTTCTCTGTGTGTGTCTCTGTGCGTTTCTCTGTGTGTTTTTGTGTCTAAGTGTATTTCTGTGTGCTTTCCCATGTGTGTGTACATTTGTCTGTGTGTATTTCTGTGTGTGAGTGTATTTCCCTGTGTTTCTGTGTGAGTGTTTCTCTGTGTATTTCTGTGTATGTTTCTGTGTATATTTCTCTGTGTGTTTCTATGTGGGAGCCTGTGTTTGTGTGTGTGTATTTCTGTGTGTTTCTGTGTATTTCTGTGTGAGTGTGCATTTCTGTCTGTGTGTATTTCTCTGTGTGTGTGAGTGTTTCTGTGTGTGAGTGTGCGTTTCTGCGCGTGGCAGAGTCAGAGTGTGTGTGCCATTCTCTGAGTCTGTGTGTGAGGCTTTCAGTGTCTGTCATTCTGTGTGTGTGGAGCCTTTCTCTGTGTGTGAGTCCTTGGTGTGAGTCTGTGTGTGTCTCTGTTTCTATGACTCTTCTCTGTGTGTTTCTCTGTGTGTTTTTGTGTCTAAGTGTATTTCTGTGTGCTTTCCCATGTGTGTGTACATTTCTGTCTGTGTGTATTTCTGTGTGTGAGTGTATTTCCCTGTGTTTCTGTGTGAGTGTTTCTCTGTGTGTTTCTGTGTATATTTCTCTGTGTGTTTCTATGTGGGAGCCTGTGTTTGTGTGTGTGTATTTCTGTGTGTTTCTGTGTATTTCTGTGTGAGTGTACATTTCTTTCTGTGTGTGTTTCTCTGTGTGTGAGTGTGCATTTCTGTGTGTGGCAGAGTCAGAGTGTGTGTGTCATTCTCTGAGTCTGTGTATAAGTGAGAGGCTTTCTGTGCCATTCTGTGTGTGGAGCCTTTCTCTGTGTGTGAGTCCTTGGTGTGAGTCTGTGTGTGTGTCTCTGTTTCTATGACTTTGAGTCTTTCTCTGTGTGTGTCTCTGTGCGTTTCTCTGTGTGTTTTTGTGTGTAAGTGTATTTCTGTGTGCTTTCCCATGTGTGTGTACATTTGTCTGTGTGTATTTCTGTGTGTGAGTGTATTTCCCTGTGTTTCTGTGTGAGTGTTTCTCTGTGTATTTCTGTGTATATTTCTCTGTGTGTTTCTATGTGGGAGCCTGTGTTTGTGTGTGTGTATTTCTGTGTGTTTCTGTGTATTTCTGTGTGAGTGTACATTTCTGTCTGTGTGTGTTTCTCTGTGTGTGAGTGTGCATTTCTGTGTGTGTTTCTCTGTGTGTGAGTGTGCATTTCTGCGCGTGGCAGAGTCAGAGTGTGTGTGCCATTCTCTGAGTCTGTGTGTGAGGCTTTCAGTGTCTGTCATTCTGTGTGTGAGGCTTTCAGTGTCTGTCATTCTGTGCGTGTGGAGCCTTTCTCTGTATGTGACTCCTTGGTGTGTGTGTGAGTCTGTGTGTGTCTCTGTTTCTATGACTCTTCTCTGTGTGTTTCTCTGTGTGTGAGTCCTTGGTGTGAGTCTGTGTGTGTCTCTGTTTCTGTGACTTTGGGTATTTTTTGTGTGTATTTTTCTCAGTGTGTCTTTCTGTGTGTGCATCTTTTGTGTGACTTTCTGTGTGTGTGTCTTTTTCCATTATTCTTTCTCTCTGCGTGACTCCATCCGTGTTTCTGGACCTTTCCTGTCTGCGGGATGGATCTTTGTTGTTCCCTACAAGTTGCTTCAGCTTCCTTATAAAAAATTCCAATCATTATATTATTTCTTTATATTCCTAGAAATAAACCCACGGCCTTTGATAGGACAACCACTCTGTAAATCCAGCAGGAATTCCCACACCTGAGTGTGCTTTAACTCCTTTGAGTGGAGCTCCCAGGAGTGGCAAAACCCTTCCCCAGTTATTCCCTCCCCTCCAGGCTGGGATCCATCCCAGTGCCATCCCCAGCCCCTGGGATGGAGCCCTGGGAAGGGCCTGTGAGCACAAGTGTGAGGCTGAGCTGGAAAAGGGCTGGGAAGCTGCTCAGACCTGCCAGCTCTGGGTGTGCCCCAGAGCTGAATTTCCTGTGATTACAGCATGGAAAACTTGGAGTTTGTCTGGGGAATCCTGGTAGCAGCTGAGAGGGTGAATGTGAAGTTTGTACTTATTCATTGCTCTGTTTTTTTTTTCCTATTTTTTAACAACCTAAATTCCTTTTGTGGATATAAAATCAGGTGCTTGGAAAAAAAAAATTGCTGTTTAATATCTGTAAAAAAAATATAATGTCAATATGGATGTAGGAGCTGAGAGGGTGAATGTGAAGTTTGCACTTATTCATTGCTCTGATTTTTTTTCCTATTTTTTAACAACCTAAATTCCTTTTGTGGATATAAAATCAGGTGCTTGGAAAAAAAAATTGCTGTTTAATATCTGTAAAAAAACCCATCGTGTCAATATGGGTGTAAGAGGTGAGAGGGTGAATGTGAAGTTTGCACTTATTCATTGCTCTGGATTTTTCCTATTTTTTTAACAACATAAATTCCTTTTGTGGATATAAAATCAAGTGAATTTTCTTTTTTTCAAAAAAGGCTGTTTAATATCTGTAAAAAACCCCATCATGTCAATATGGGTGTAGCAGCTGAGAGGGTAAATGTGAAGTTTGTGCTTATTCATTGCTCTGAAAGCAGCTGAGAGGGCGAATGTGAAGTTTGCATTTATTCATTGCTCTGATTTTTTCCTATTTTTGTAACAACATAGATTCCTTTTGTGGATATAAAATCAAGTGAATTTTCTTTTTTTCAAAAAAGGCTGTTTAATATCTGTAAAAAACCCCATCATGTCAATATGGGTGTAGCAGCTGAGAGGGTAAATGTGAAGTTTGTGCTTATTCATTGCTCTGAAAGCAGCTGAGAGGGCGAATGTGAAGTTTGCATTTATTCATTGCTCTGATTTTTTCCTATTTTTGTAACAACATAGATTCCTTTTGTGGATATAAAATCAGCTGCTTAGAAAAAAAAAATTGCTGTTTAATATCTGTAAAAAAACCCATCACATCAGTGTGGCTCATTCACTTAAGAGCTTGGGCTTGATGATCCTGGTAGGTCCCTTCCAACTCAGAATATTCTGGGATCTCAAGGTCAGCTCCACTCTCCAAGATCCAATCCCAGAAATGATTTCTGATGGTGGATTTATGTATAGGAATGTGGGGTTTGTATCAGGGATGATTCCAGTGGAGTTTGGTTTAGGTTTTTTCCCAGGTTGTGCTTGGCTGCTTTTTGCCACCCTGGGTGTGAATGAAACACCCAAATGCTTTTCCCTGCCAGAGAACTGACCTGTCGCTGCAGTGACCAGTGGTTTAGAGAGCTGGAATTTTTATTTTCTATTTCAGTGGGAAAGCCTGAGGCTGTGAATCGGCTTTGTGCACTGCAATCCCCCCAAGTACAGCAGGCAGAGAAAATTCCTTGTGCCTGTAGCTACATCAGGATGTTAAATACCAGGGTTATTAATCTTTCCTCACCTCAGCAGCTCTTAGGCCACGCATTTAATGTGTTTTTTGTGTGAGATTTAATTGCTCAGGCTTGTAACGACTCAAAACCTTAAGATCCTGTTTCCCCCTGTGACTTCAGTGCTGAGAAATGGGCTCTCTGGAAAAGCAGCAAATGGTTGTTTGGCTTGTGTTCCATTTTCCACGGCGTATGGAGGCTCAGCTGTGGGTTATGGATCAGTGGAGAGCAGGACTCAGGCTGGGGCAGGGATTTTCCAGGAGTAAACAGCAGCCAGGAATGATGCTGGGAAGGGAATTCCGAAGTCAGGGCTTGCTGCTCTGAACTTCAATCATGTCAGCACCTTCTTTTTGCTGTCTTGGAGAAATTACCACAATAAAACACCTCAATGTTTATATAAAGTTAATAAAACAAGGTGTTTCTCTAAATAAAATATGATTAGACCCGTGAAATAAGAAATAAGAGTTGTTAAATAAGCTTCAGATGAAGGCCAAGTGTTATCTTTTATTCCAGGGTTTTGGCTTTCACATTGCATAAGCTCCAAGCAGCCAAGCTTATTTTTAAGAGTTAAAAAAAAAAAAAATAAATTAAATGGTTAGAAAAAAAATTTAAAAGGTCTTGACATCCAATCTGTCATCATTGTCTTCTCAAGAATGCACACGTTCAACAAAAAAGGCAAAAGGTTCTGTTGAATGACATTGGTCTTTGGAGTTCTTGTTTGGTTTTCTGCTCATTAAGCTCCTGACATGGAAACAGACTTGAAAAGGCCAAGAACTGTGACATTGGATGCAGATTTCTGCATGTCAGCAGGTCTGCTAATAAAATGTACCCTGAACTTGATTTTTATTACCTTTTCTTTTAACAGCAGGAGCCAATATTTGAAAATGATAGACCTCAGTGCAGTGATAGGAGAGACAGCACAGGAGACATAAATCAAGCGCTGTGTGTTTTCCTGTTTAAAAAAAGGCAGTTTTGGAAGTATTTAAGGTTTCTGTTTGTGAATTCCAGGCCTTAACTTGTATTATGGGCATGGGAGCAAATTGGGGCAATTAAAATACTTAAAATGTGCTCCTGCATTTTTTTTTTTTTTGGAGGGCAGGGAAAAAAAAACCCAACCCAAACCACCACCACCAGCTTTTTGTTGGGAAAATCTGGCGAATCTTGGCCAGAAATTAAATAAATTCTAGGAGATTTTTATTCTGTAACAGAGTGAGACCCAGCCAATGTGTTTGGAGTGAATCCTATTTTGGTGCAAAAGGAAGGACCAGGAGAATTCCCTGGAAGTTGCCAGGGGTGAATGAGCCTCAGCAAGGGCCTGGATGGACACTGGGAAATTAGAAGAGACAGGAATAGATGAGAAATTAGAAGATATGAGAATATGAGAGGTTGAAACCCATTTTTAAAAAAAATTAACTTGTACCATGTGCAAAACTTCAGACCATGTTTGAAGAAGAGTTTTGGCTTTGGCCATAAATCCAAATATGGCAGCTCCTGTTAAAAAGCCAGAACAGTCCCAGCACAATCCTGCTTGAATGTGCTGATCTTTTCTTTTGGGTTTCTGTTCATCTCAACACATTTTCCCTTCTGCTTTCATCACTTTCAAATCCAACCAAACATGTGTTCTTTTTGCTGGGTAACAGCGCTTTGAGAAAAGGCATTTTTATTTATCCCCTTCACTTCAAACCGTGGTTCCACATTTGAAACTCAAGGCAATCTTTCCCCAGGGATTAGAGTTTTCACATTCTTTAATCTGTGCTTTCTACTCTCTTGAAGTGGCAGGAATTGATGTTGGAGCACGGGTTTGTTTATTGTCTCTGTCATCATGAAATAGAGAAGTTGTTTATTTTAATGTGTGGGGTTTTTCTCCAAGCAGTTGTTTGCCTGAAGTGAGCATAAAACCCCCCCAGCTTTACTTCACATAAAACAAGCCTGTGGTGTCTTCCACTGCACAAAAAGCAAACAATGCTTCATTATATCCTCCTCGTTTCTAAATAAACCAATTAAAAAACCAGGGGATTCCAACTGGCCCAGATTTGTGTGAAGTGAGTGTGAAAAACGAGGTTCACTTTTTGGTAAATTTTAAGAAATTTGTTTAATAAAAAAATTCAGACTATTAGGAGATTAAAAAAAAGCGAAGTATGGGTGACTTGGCCCTCAGACAAGTCCACACTCTGCTATATCAGAGACATTTGTTAAATACTCTTTCTATTGCATCAGCTTGTGAATATTCACATTTTTCCATAAACTAGTTTCCATATTCTAGGAACTGTTTTGCATGGCCCCTCCTTGGGTTTGCCTTTTTTGGAGCATTTGTGTTTCTTGGCTGTGTCTTCATTGCCACCTCCAGCTGGGCCTTGGTCTGTGCTTTCTTCAGGTGGGAGGTGCTGATAGTTGGTGTATCAATAGCAGAGTCTTCTTTACATGTTCACTGGATGTTATTTTGACTAAACAGACAGTTTATGCATACTTATATCAACTACTACCACTATGCCTGATTTTCTTTATTAATAGCAGAAATAAAAAGCTTATATCCTATATTCTTACAACAACACCAAATCGCAAACGCCGGCTCGGTTGTCTCCTTGGCACTCGGGAGTTTCTCGGGAATATGATTCTTTGTCCGTCATCGTTGGATATCGGTATTAGATCAATATCCACATTTTTTTAATAAATCACTCCAGGTGTGGAATCCGCTGTAATTCCCTCTGGCTCCAGGCCATGGAATCACCACCTCGCTTTCTTCAGCGGACTGGGAAAATCACAAAGTCCAGCTCGGTTGTCTCCTTGGCACTCGGGAGTTTCTTGGGAATATGATTTCTCTGTCATAGTTGGATATCGGTATTAGATCAATATCCATATTTTCTTAATAAATCACTCCAGGTGTGGGATCCTCCATAATTCCCTCTGGCTCCAGGCCATGGAATTGGCCACCTCGCTTTCTTCAGCGGGCTGGGAAAATCACAAACACCAGCTTGGTTGTCTCCTTGGCACTCGGGAGTTTCTTGGGAATATGATTTCTTTGTCCATCATAGTTGGATATTGGTCAATAGTTGAATATTGATCAATAGCCATATTTTTTTAATAAATCACTCCAGGTGTGGAATCCGCTGTAATTCCCTCTGGCTCCAGGCCATGGAATCACCACCTCGCTTTCTTCAGCGGACTGGGAAAATCACAAAGTCCAGCTCGGTTGTCTCCTTGGCACTCGGGAGTTTCTTGGGAATATGATTTCTCTGTCATAGTTGGATATCGGTATTAGATCAATATCCATATTTTCTTAATAAATCACTCCAGGTGTGGGATCCTCCATAATTCCCTCTGGCTCCAGGCCATGGAATTGGCAACCTTGCTTTCTTCAGCGGGCTGGGAAAATTGCAAAGTCCAGCTCAACTGTCTCCTTGGCACTTGGGAATTTCTTGGGAATATGATTTCTTTGTCCGTCATAGTTGGATATTGGTATTGGATATTCGTATTATATCAATATCCATATTTTTTAATAAATCACTCCAGATGTGGAATCTGCTGTAATTCTCTCTGGCTCCAGGCCATGGAATCACCACCCTGCTTTCTTCAGCGGGCTGGGAAAATCGCAAACTCCAGCTCGGTGGTCTCTTTGGCACTTGGGAATTTCTCGGGAATATGTTTTCTTTGTCCGTCATAGTTGGATATTGGTATTAGATCAATATCCCTATTTTTTTAATAAATCCCTGCAGGTGTGGAATCCGCTGTAATTCCCTCTGGCTTCAGGCCATGGGATCGGCCACCTCGCTTTCTTCAGCGGGCTGGGAAAATCACAAAGTCCAGCTCGGTTGTCTCCTTGGCACTCAGGAGTTTCTTGGGAATTGATTTCCGAGGGGATTCCAGACAGAGCCCCCTTTGTTTGTCGCTAAACCGTGCCAGGAGCTTTATCGGCCGCTGTGTGATCGGCCCCTTTCTCTCAGGGATGCTGCCGACAATCTGCGACTTTCATCCCGTGCAAGTCGCCTCAAAGGAGAGGAAAAAAAAGCAAAACCACTCAATTTTTAATGGTGTTAATTGTGGTGTGGGAGCAGAGTCTTTAATTAGGATTTTGTGTGGGGCGGGTAATGATTTCTCACCCTTGGTGTTGCGCTTCCCATGCGCTGTGGGTTTGGGGATTATGGTTTTTTCTGCCTCCAGCGCTGAACATGGTAAGAAAACTGATCCATTTTTTTAAAAAAAAGGAAAAAAAAATCCCTCAACCACCTCTGGTTCTTTCTTTCCTCCTTCATTCAACTCCATCCATCTGCTTTTTTCCTCCTCATCCCTTTCCTGCCCAGAAAACATCAAGGCCACAGGGTTGCTCCTCCAGCTGAACAAATTCTTGGATGTTCCAGCTCCTCCAAGGGCAGCAGGTGGTGGTGGCCAAGAAATCCAATGGGATCAGAAATCCTCTGGCAGGCCAAGAAAAAAAAAAGAGATAAAATTCAGTTTAAAACAGGCTGGGAAAGGCCTTGGTGCAAACAGCATCTCAAGGTGATGGTGGCACTGGTTGTGGTCCTTCCAAATGGCGATTTCTGAAATTCTGAAATTTCTGTCTCACTGCCCAACATGTGCTGAGTTTACAAATTAAACTTTTAAATCAGTTTCCAAAGGTTGCTCCCACTGATTACAAGAGATGTCCAAGATTTTGGGTGAATTAAGCAACTCTTCTTGAAGTGTAACAAATGAGTTTTCTCAGATTTTCTCTGTTTTCTCTAAAATGCAGCAGAAGAGGATTTCAGATCCCAGTTTGAAGCTCTGGACTGGGGAAAGGTGTCCCTGCCCCTTGGAATTAATTGAATTTTAACCCCAAACCATTCTGTGTTTTTTTTTAAAAGCTCATCTTGAAAATTACTTTTGGTTTCCTATAAGGAAACATTATTTAGGAGTCTTTGAAATTGCTGTATTTGGCTGTGAAACTTTCCTAATTTATTTATTAAAAGGAGATAGGAGGGGATTAGAGAAGATAAAATCCAACCCAAGCAACCTTTGTAGCCATTTAGAAAAATATTTGAACTTGTAGCTCCTTTCAGGAAAACCCTGATTAATGACCCCTGAGCAAAGAAAATTAATGTGGAGTGATAAAAACCTCATTGGTCACATCACCTCTCTAAATTCCTCTTAAAACCAATTCTGGGGATGCAACAGGGGAGGACTCAGAGCCAGAATAATCAAATGGGAGTGATTTTGTAAATGTCAAATATATAAATGAAGCTTTTTTTTTTTTTTTTTTCCTCTAGAGCTTTTTGTGTCACTTTTCTTTGGAGTCCAAATTTATGGAAAAGCACTGACATCTCAAAAAAAAAAAAAAGAATTTTAACTCTATTTCTGTGCTAAACCAGTTCAGTTTTTATGGATGTTTGGAGGTAATTGTGAAAATCCTGACTGTGATTTTATCTGTGGTTGGAGTTACCTTTCCACATTAAATCACTTTTTGATGGTGACTTGCAGCCTTCTCCAATGTGGGAATATTTCTTCTATGCTATTTGTGGAGTACCGTGGAAAAAAAATCAAAATTCAAATGTTGTTTTTAATGTCAGAATAAGAAAAGGAGTGATCAGAATGACTTCATCATCTGCATTTAAGTAAACTTACATGAATGAATTTAGGTTGGAAAATAAATTACTCCTTTCCATAGAATTCATTTTCTCAAGTTAATTTCTGGTCCTACAGAGGTTGATGGGAAATTTTGCTATTTTTTTCAATGACCAAAAATTAAGTTATTTTCAAACTCCTTTTGTTGTTCTTATAATAGAGCAAAAATAAGATTTTTTCAATTTCCCCCCTGTTTTTTCTCTTCCATGATTTTCTGGGCTTTGGTTTTTAACTACTCTCTGCTTCATTTTCATTTCAGCCTCAGTGAGGTGGTTTAATTATTAACTTTTTTAGTAATTTATGTGTAAATTATCCTTTTTTTTTTTTTTTTTTTCCCCACTTGGTGCAAGACTAATCAGGGTGACAGAGTCAGTTCCAGGCGCTGGAGCATGAGCCAGCAAGTGGCTCTTGTGTCAAACTAAAACCACATCCAAATGGTTTGTGCTGCAAGAGGAAACACTCCGAGTGACGTTTCCACTCACAAAGAGAACAAAAGGAGGTAAAATGAGTTGGAGATGATGATGTCATTTTGAAATGAGTCAGTTGGACTGGAAATTATGTTATATATGATATGTTTTATATGTTATACATTATGTATTATATAGAATGTGTTCGGTATTTTATGTGATAGAAATAAAAAAATATAAAATGCATTATAGGTAATATTTGAATTAATTATATATTAATTAATGTATAATAAATATTATATATGTAGCTGATATTTTATAATAGGTATATTCTATATTCTATTCTACAATACGTAATACATAATGTATAATATATAACATATAATGTATTATATATGTCAAAATTTTATATATAATTATATATATAATTTTTATATTATTATATTTTTATATATATTATTTTTANTATATATATATATATTACTCCTATCAGTGCTCCAGGCCTTATTCTTCCCAAATTCCCTTCTCCTGGGGCACAACCTCTCCTCTTGGACTTTGTGTCTTTTTATGACTTGCTTTCCCTTAATCCTTGAGTTCCTGAATTGTTTGGTTGTTCTGTCCTTCACCAGTTTCTGTTTTTTCTTTGTCCGAAGAGAATTCATGGAATTTCCAGCCAGGTTTGGGTTGGGAAGGACCT
>VWZU01005090.1:1419607-1516721 GCA_013397095.1 Sterrhoptilus dennistouni | reverse complement strand
AATAGAATAGAATAGAATGGAAATTACAACTCAGCTAGAACATTAACATGGGCTGCAAGTGCCAGGCCATGTGCTGTCTTCAGACATTGCATAGGAAAGGCCAGAGCAGCACCATGTGACCCTGCAAGTTGAAGGATACGACGGGGGGTTTCTTCCCCCTCAGAGGTGATGATTAAGTTTCTTCTGAGCTGCTGGGAAGAGGAAAAAAAAAAAAGAAAAAATCCATAAATTTTGAAGGCAGTAAGGACTGAGCAGAGCAACAACCCCTTCCTCTCCCTGCCTGGACTAATGAAAATCACAGCCACGCTGGGAGGCAACTGGTTTATGTTTGTTCTTTGCTTTAAATGTAGTGGTAAAAAGCCCACAGTTTTGAGCACGGATGGGAGGTGGGATCATTAGGAGGTGGCAGGCGATAGCTGATACACATTAATGTGCCACGAGCAGTGCTCCACTGTGTGGGTTTTTTTTAACTGAGGCAAATTATTGCTTCAGGAAAAAGACTGTCTCCCCTGGTAGAATTAGAGCAGGGGGAAAGGGGAAAATTTGATTTGTCTCGAGTTTTATTGCACCAGATTGACAGCTCAGGCTCAGCAAGCTGTCCTCCTGCAGAGCTGTGGGACAGAGGGCAGGTGACATGGCTCTGGGCACTGCCAGCTGCCCTTTTCCAGAGGGTCCCCCTTTAGAGAGGGTGGCAGTGGGGTGCAGTGACCAGTCTGGAGACCATGACCACTGGGAATCTTGGCCATGACTGTCAGGAACAATTTTTCCATACAGTGAAGTCAGCTGAGAAACATTGCTGCAGGCATCTTGCCTGTTCCTCTGCTCCTCAATGGTTTGGTGGTTCACCACCCTGTTTCTGGCACAGGTGGGCTGGCAAACCCTGGGGTGATGCTATCTATCTGTGGGGGAATTGCACTTCTCTGGGCACTTTTCAGGTGGTGACTGATGTGACATTGCATGTGCTATTTCTGGGTGCTCTTCCCAGCAGTAACCCCATTGTGATGGACTTCGATGGGCCTTTCCCTCCCTCTGCTGGAACAAATCAGGTATGTCCAGTGTCTGTCCTCGGGACCTGGATGCCTGCCAGGGGCATCTCCTGTCCCCTTGCTGCAGGTGCAGTCCCCCAGCAGCTGTGGTGACTCTAGCAAGGTGTCTGCTGGTAAGGGATGGGGACTGGATGGGTTATTTCAATGGTTGCCTCTCCCATTTCACAAGGGATCACAATGCACATTGTAAAATAAACCAATAGCTCACAGACCACCCAGATGAGTCCCTGTGAGAGAAACTGAGGCATGAGGGCAGAGCTGCTTGGTCCAAGGTCATACAGAAGGTCGCAGTGGGGAAGGAACCACTCACAATCGACACAGAAATCCCCAGGAAATGTGCTTTGATTATGATCCCAGATGCCTGGGCCACTTCAGCTGTCACACTATCCTGAGCTGGAGTTTTATTTCTTCCTCAGACTGTTTTTTTCCCCCTTTTTTTATGAACGAAATTCTCCCTTCGCAGCTCCTATTCTCTCAGGGGCTCTTCCACTCAGCGGTAGCCCAATTTCCTTTTATAGCTCGTACAATGACTGTCCTAATTACAATTAAAACCGGGAACACTCTAATCAAATCTTTTACTATTCTAGACAAACTCAGAAAATGAGTAAAATTAGTGACACATGGCGCAAAAAAAAAAAAAAGGATGAGAAAAATGTCCGTGAGCCAGTGCTAATGCAGAGAGAGTTAAAGAGGGCAGCAGGATTTCGGCTCTCATCTGCAGTAATTGGTGGTGGGAGGAGACACAGTCACCACTGTGGAGTAGGATTTGAGCATCCCTGGGGGTTCCTCCATCCTGCTGACCCTGTGCTAGCTAGACCCGTTGGTTTGAATAATCCCCCCCCAGGAGTTACCATGGAAACAAAACCTTTCGATGGCGAAAACCTTCACCATCAAGAGTTAATCAGACCCTAAATGAAAATGGGGTTAAAGGCAGAGCAGGGATGTGTGAACAGTGGAGTCGCTGGGGCAGAAGAAAAGCAGTGAGTGGAGAGTAAATAATAAGCAAGGAAGAGGAGTCTGATGTCTGCTTGAGCTCCAGCAGAAGGCCAGAGGGGTTTAACTGTGATGGGAAATCACGGGGGTAAATTAATAGGCTGGATAATTATTTTTAATTTTCTGAAGGGCTGGTTGTATGATTTTTCCACCCTGCACCATCTCCCAGATCTGATGCTGATTTAGCAGGGGAAACGCCCCATGCTGTGAAGTGGAAGGTTGGGCATGTGTCCCACCTGGGTGGAAAGGTGACCCTCAGCTGGTGTCAAGGGATAGGGCTTCAGGCCAAAATGGGGCTTGCTAGAGTGGAAGGACTGCATGTGCCATGGGCTGGCTCAACACGTGTTATCAATTTGGGTATCTGAGCATGCTACTTCAGAATTGCCAGCTAGAAATACATGATCTAGAAAGGTGGGCTGCCACGTGTTTGTGTAAGGGAGGAGACAGAGAGAAGGATGTAGGGATACATTTCTTGGATTAATGCTCCTGAATCACGTAAGTGTTGGAGAGGTAGGATGGAAGCAGAGCCAAGAAGTTTAGCCCTTTCTGTAATTTGCTGCTCATTTGGGGTTACAGATCTTTTCTGGGTGATCACTGCAGGTTGTCTGTTTACAGAGCTAGTGTAGTTTGCAAGGGATTGATGAAGGGCAGGGACTGAACTGGGAAAGCAAAACTTGGAGCACTGTTCCTACCAAACAATGAAAATAGTACTGTCAGGGTAAGGGTGTTTTTTCTGCTAGAGGGAGGACGTGTTTGCAGCTAATCCCAGTACTATGTTCTTACGGTGGCCAAGATTTATGAGGTCCTTTTGAATGAAAGGGAGAAGAAAAGGACATCATCATGGGAAGAAACCTGTGCTCACTTTTAATATCAGGATGTATGGGAAGACAATCCTGGAGGATTAGTGTTACAGTCAGGGATGGAGTTAAAAAGAAGGACCTTTGGTGTGGAGAACTGGGTGGACCAGAACTCCCAAAGAGCTGGGGCTGTAGTATTGCTGTGTTTCATGTTGCCTGGCATCCCAATTTTCACATGATTTAGTATCATAACGACCTCACGTTGGACCCGCCCAGTGCATCAGTGTTCTCCCCATCCTAAACTGTGGTGTGATATTCCCCTAACTCCTTTTTCAAGAACAGTATGTTTGTATTCATCAAATGGAAATGTGCAACAGGACTTCCTCCACTCAGTATGTTTTTCCTTCTGACCAGCCTAAATCTTACTTGTTGCAATATAATCCCCTATTGGTCCTGCTCAGCAGAGAGGTGAAGACCTGATTGCTCACAGATGCTGTTTTTGGAAGGACATCTAACTCCAAGGCCTCACTTACTTATCTCCAACTTCCCTCTGCACTCTTTAGTTTTTGGAGATGTCTGAAGTTTCAGCAGTGAGGGAAATAGTCTTGGACAAAATGGGCAATCAAGCACCTTTATACCATAGATTTTATCAGTTTTCAATCCAGATCATGCAGTCTCAACACTGGATGTGCCCTGAAGCCTCCCACAATGAAGGGGCACCTTAGAGCCAGGGGTTTGGTTACAACACATGAACAAGGAGCTGGTTGATCTCCTCACTCCTTTCATTCCTCTCCATCTTTATTACTTCGCCAAAGTACTTTCAAGTATAATACTTAAATTTTATAGGTCTGAAGCACGAGATTATTCAATTTTCTTTATAGGCCCAGTTTGATAAATCCACTTGGAAGCCCGTGCTGTGATAATTGAAATGCACTGCCTGGGGAGGAGGGAATTTCTGCACTGGTTTCAGCCTTCACTTCTGACTGTTGCTGGCTGGCTGTATGGGCAGGACCCAGCAAAACCTGCTGGGATTCACAGGGTAGGAGCTGTCTGGGAGCCCAGGTGGGTCTGGGTGAGATGGGAGCTGGGAAAGCTGCTGGGACAGAGCTCTCTGAAAATGTTAATTCCAAGTTCCTCCTCTTGTTCTGATCTTTCTGACCCATCCAAGCCTCAAGGGCTGTTGAACTGTTGGGGCCCAAATTGAAATGACAAATTACACAGAAAGCAAGAGGATGGCCAGGAGCCGAGTGTGGCTGCCACTAGAACGTTTTACATGCCTTCAGGAGCAGCATTTGATAATTCATCCCTGCCCACACTGAGCCAGCAGCAGATGAATTTCTCAGCTGCGTCCAAATGATCAGAGGCTGAAAGAAGGTTCTGGGGGCAGAAAAAGCCTCTTTGAAGGGGTTTGACACCTTTCTACTGGAAGGGATGAGTGCAGGAAACTCTCACCTTTGCCACAGTAGTAGGAGAAGACTGTGTGTTGAGGAAAGTTTTGGTGGGTCTGAGGCAGGAGGGGGGTTTGGACATGAATTTATGCTTCACAAGGCTTCTGGGAGCCACTCAGTTTCTCTCTTTTGCCCCATTCCACCTTCATTTTTGGGGATTTGAACCAAAGCTTTGAGCTTTATGTTTATTAAAGGATAATACATCACGGCGTCTGCGACAACAGGAATTTGGTGCAATGAGCCAGAAAGCTGTTCCCAGCCTCATGTTACAGATGTCCTTGATATCCAGCTCTTCACATGAAGTTTGTTAATTGGTCTTGGTTCCTGGCATTAGATGAACCTATGTGTGACAGACTAGGTTTTTTCCAGCATTAACTCTCAGAGGAGCAGCATTCCTCAAAGCACATGGTTTGAAACCTGATGTCAGTTTTCTCATTGAAAGAAAATCTCCCTCCTCAGGGATCAGTCCTATGATGCAGCAATGCTTGGGGCTCCAGGGAAAGCTGTGGAAACACCACAAGTGCAGGGATCTCTGGGTCATGTTCCCGAGGGTACTGTGGCACGAGGTTGCTGTGCTGAGTGTTGGATTGAGGTCTTCAATCCAAATGTTGTTAGAAATTTTCTCTCACTGTTCAACAAAAAAAGTCAGTGTTACACTGAAAGCAACATTGATCCTGTGTGACATCAAATATTTTGCAAAGTCTTGGAAAAAAAATTGGGAAAGTTTTTTTTTTTCTTTTTATTGCTTAAAAGGTTTGGTTTGGGCTAAAATGATACTATTTTTTTCTCAACTGAAAAGTTTGAGAAATGCCACAGCTGGGTCTAGTGAAGACCTCATTAGACAGAACTGATCAGGTGTGAAGAGGCACCACTTTCTTGATTTCTGCCTGCCCTTAGGGCAAAAAGCTGAGTGCAGAGAGTATGTTTTAAAAGCAGATTTAGGAGAAGTCCTGCCTGGTTGGTGCTTCCCACAGGCAGAGACGACAATCCTGTCTGCTTGTTCCCTTCTGGCTGCCGGGATGAAGTGAGGTGGCATATATGTCATTGGGAGGTGCACCCCATAGTCTTGACTCCAGACTTTCTCACTACAGCCCAGCTTTGCATGGCACTAGGAGGAGGGATGTGACTGTCAGTTCATTGTTTCTGGTGGAGAAGTTGCACTTTTCCTGTTTTAGACTTCATCCCCCAGGGGCTGTTAATACAGCATTTCCCATAAGGGCTAAATTTAAAGCAAATTGAAGTATATTATATTTTTGGCTCCAGTAGGTAGAACTGTATAACACTCTGACTTCATTTTTTCTTTCTCTCTCTCTGCACAGAGTGTATATCATAGACCGTCATTGTATTTAAATAATAGAGCAGAACCAGGATTATTTTGTACACTTTTTTCCTCCTCTCTGATCTCCCCATTGAAAAATGCACGGAAAGCAACAGATGTTTCGACTTTGTAGCTTGAACCTTCTCAACTGTTTGAAGATTTGATATGAAGTTCTTTGAACATCAGTTTCAGAGGAGATTCTCCTAGTAACAGTTGCCATGCAAAATTCATAATTAATGAAGACTTCAGGGTTATGGTGGGTTTTTAAAATGCTATTTCTTTATTTGTGTTATTATCTTGTACTCTTAAACAGCTTGGAGGAGGGGTGTCAGCCAGCTGGAAGAAACAGTCTCAACTGCACCCGAGCATGTGGCAGTGGCCCAGGGTGCCTTTCCTGACTGTGTGGCTCGGGGGTAGCCAGAAGGCCTTTCTGACTAGCCATGGAGGCATGGATGCTAATTGAGGCAAGAGTTGTTGAAAGGCACCTGGTAATTAGTTTCTGTGGTTCAGGCACTTACCTGCTGCCCAGTGTATCAAAGCAAGAGCTGATCTAACTTGGAGGACTGGATTACCCTCTAGTGGCTGCAGATTAAATAAAGGAGGGATGTGTGCTTCTTGCAGACATGATCTGATTTACTGAGTGCTCCTGTCCAGGGGTGCAGTGTAGAGGGCAGGCAGAGGTTGCAGGGGAGCAGACACCAGTGCCATGGGCAGTACTGGGGCCCAGAGCCCCCCAGGAAGAGCACCTGTTGCAGTGTGATGCAGATGCCCAGATGCAGTACGATACCCAATGCCTGATAGCCAGCACCAGGAGGGCTGGTTTGTGGAAGTGCCTGCGGCTGGGAATGCTGTGGCCAGGCTGCCTGGCACAGTGTTGTGCTGTTGTGGCTATCACATCAGAGTTGTCTTTGGGATGTCTAAAGCAGATGGCAGCATCACTGTGGGTATGCAGGGAAAAACTGTGACTCATGGACAGGCCGTGGGTTTTCTCTTGGCTGTCCCACATTGCTACCCAACAGCTGCTCTGGATATTTCTGTCATGGGGTGATCCTGTTCTCTGTCAAGTCAAAGGGTGTGGCAGGACCTTTGCTGGGCTGGCCCTGTCTGTAGCATCCTGCTTAGTAACAGCAGGCATGCCCTCCTCTGTGCTACCCCAGCTTTTGGCCAATCTAAAAGAGATTTTTTTTTTTTTTTACCATTGAGTTCATCCACTGCTAATACTCCAGGGAGATTTGGGGTCATGGCAGAGTGACAGTCTCCTGTTTTTAAGGCAGGACATAAGTGACTTTATGGTGCAGTTGGCAATCAGCCATCTGGTACACAGGGATGTGTCACACTGGTGAGGCTGACCATCCTTGGCATCCCTTGGGAGAGGCAGCATCTCAGCAGTGTCAGCAGCGACCAGTGATACTTTGCTGGCACCAGCAAGCCACCACTGGCTGCCACAGCAGAGGCAGTCAAGTCATGCATTTAATTGGTGTCTATTGGATTTTTTTCCTGCAGCTACAGTTTGTGCTACTTATTGTGACATCCATGAGAAGCGGTGATTTGGTTTTGTTTGTGTGTCTGACTTGGAGGATTTCTCCATGCTGGCATCAGACTCCTTCCCCCCATCCTGACGGCTGTTTTTCTGTGTCACTGGGCTGAAATAAGGGGAAACTTTTGGGTCGTGGATTGTGGGCTAGGCAGGGTCAAGGGAGCAGAGGAAGGAAAGCACAGCCAGGCCAGCCATCAGGGCAGCTGCAAAGATGTGCCAGTCTCTTTGCTGCTGATGCCCCAGGACACAGCAGTCAGGCTGGCCTCCAGCATGAAGCTGCAGCCAGGCCTCTGTCATGTCACTGTCATGCCACCACGCACCCCAGCTGCTGGCTGAGCTTCAGTGGCTGCAGGGACAGAGCAGACAGGCCAGGCAGCAGCAGAGCTGTGCAGTCTTAAGGGTGGCACATGCTGGGCTTTCCACCTGCAGAGCTGTAACTCCAGAGCATTTGGTGGCTTCTCCCCTTGGAGTTGAGCAGAGAATGGGTGGAGTGTGGATTGTCCTAACTCATTTGGACTCATCATTTCTTCAACTGGGGTTTCCCTTGGATTTCCACCTAGGGACTCTCAGCAATATGTCTGATGGGCAGTGACTCCAAACTGGGTGATGGACAGAGCAAGATAAAATGAAGGAGGAAGGCTGAAAGGCAGCCTCTGTGAGATATGTGCATCATAGCCACAGCTTGTGTGTTTGTGATATGTCCTTATCAATGGATGGGACAAAGTCTTGGAAGTTCTAGGAGTGGACAAAACAATTAAGACTTAGCAGAGCTTCTCCTTCAGCACTGATACCTCTTCTGCTCACCAGGGAGAACTGGGCTGAAAACTTGGGTACCCGAGGTTTTGAGACATTTCACAAGCTAAATACACATTTTTCAGCTAACCCTGCTCTGCACAGTAAGCAGAATGAACCCCACAGCCAGTAGTTCTGAGCTTGGTTGGGATCCAAGGCTGCTGTTCAGTTCCAGCACCGTGTTAATCAGCTGCTGTGGTGCAGGACACTGGTGCAGTACAATGGGCTGCAACCTTCCCCCTGCAGTGAAATTTCATGTCCCCAGGGCATTGACCACACTGGCAATGGACATGATGGTCCCTCCTGAAGGACTGGCAGCCAGAAATGGCTGTGATGAGTTGGGTGCTGCCAGCAGACCTGTTCTCTGAACAGGGAGAAATACTTCTGTTGGTGCTTCTAAGAGAAAGAGAGGAGAGAGCCTTGATGGGGAGAGTCGTGTGCAGCTGGGGACAGTTCTTGGCTGTGCCAGGCTCTCTGGTAGCTCACTCTCTAGGGCTCTGGGCATTGTGCTGGCCCTGCAGTCCTTCAGGGAATGCAACACAATAGATGGTGACAGCACATAGAGCTGTCAGACTTGGCCTGTCATCTTCAACCAACACAGTGGAAGCCTCCAGGGCTTGCTGCCCTTCCCTCCTGACCAGTTTGCTGGGCTGTGTGCATGTGAGGACTGTTACAGTAGCTGCCACCCTCCTGCTTCTTCCCAAACTGACCAGTCAGCTTCTTGTACAAATGTCTCTGTCTTTTTTGTCCATTTGGTGGTGGAAGGCACCTTCCTTCCTCCCTCTGATCTTTCCTGCACTTTGCTGCCTCTCTCTAGTCCTTCCTTTGGATACATCTTTGATGTGGTGCTGGACTTCAGCCAGAGCAGAAGGTGTTTGTGGCATGGAAGACAATGCAGTGAAGTAAAAGGGGCTTCCTGTGGGAGCCTGTCTCCTGACCAGGCCCTTTTTTGGGATGTCATGGGCAACAATGTCTCCCAGAGAGCAGTTTGAATGGCGTCACTGATTTTGGGAATAGGTTGTAGAGTGCACCTGTTTTGAGCCATGCTGAGTCACTTGCCTTGGGCCAAAGACTGTGCCCTGCTGCATTTTCTATACTTACCTTTATTTACTTTTATTTATGAGTGTCTGTGGAGTACTCTGAAGAAACACTGCTGCAAATCCAAAGCATCCATATCCCTACTGCTGGAGCTTGGCCTGTGCAACCGTCTTCACTCCATTATAATAATAAATCCCCATTTCTTCACCACTTAACCCTTTCTGCTTCACCTCCACTTCTCAGGACGAGCTGAGCTTGGTGGGGATGGTGCCTGACCCCCACAGCAGCTGGGAGCAGTGGCTGTGGCAGGGTGCTGCCAGCACTGCCCCTTGTCACCTCTGTGTCCCCACACCCTGTGACGGTGGCAGCGCTGGCTGAGCCCCTCTGGAATAACCCACTGTGGCAGATGTGGCCTCGCAGCCCTGCTGGGGCTCTGTGCTCAGCAGAGGGGAACAGCTCTGGACTCTAATCCTGGCAGACAGATTGAGGTCAAACGCACCCTTTGTGCAACAAGCGAGGAAGGGCAGGGGAAGGAGAGAAGTGGAGAGTGTGCCTGTGCAGGGGGCAGCAAGGAGGATGAGAGAGGGACCACTGGGCACCAGGCAGCCTGTGCCTGTCCTGGCCCCTCTCCAAGGGGGCCGAGTGGTGATGGGTGCTGGGCAGCGTGTGGAGTGCGTGTCGTGGCAGTGGCAGCCTGGTTTCACCAGTGGGTGTGAAGTTCAGAGGCAGGGCTGGCTATGGGGTTGGACAGATCAGCACTGGGCATGTCTCTCCCAGCATCCCATGCAGTTTGTTTGGCCCTTCTGTGTTGTGATGTAGCTCCTGACAGCCTCCCAAAGCTGAGGGAGGTAAAAGGTACTTCCTTGGGACAAGGAACAGGGTAGGTATCAACTGTACCTCATCTTGTTGGCAACCTTTGAAGTCACCGTGCTGGGCACTGACTTGCCACTCTTGTGCCAAGCTACAGGCTCAGAGGAGTGGGAGGTTTCAATGCTAAACCTCTGTGTGTCAACAATTCCATCTGCTTCCTTCTACCTCTCTGCCGAGAGGCATGTAAATACCTGTGGGAAGAAGAGCCCACTGCAGAGCACCCTTCTGCCTGCTGCCCCATCCCCAGCATCTGGGCTTCCCTCTTGGCTCAGCCCTGCTGCCAAACTGAGCAGCAAGGGATGAAGGACAAGCAGATGGAGGAGGATTTAGTCCGCCCAGGTTTGCTCTTTTGTGGTGCTTTGGCATTTCCACATTGTGCTGTGCATGCTGGTCACTGCTGGCAGGGCAGGACTTGTAGTGCTCCCTGGTCCATGTCCAGGCTTTGGTGTGGTGCCTTTTACCTGTATCATTCAGCACAAACAATGGGGGGTAAAAGAAGGGACAAGGTTTTAAAAACCCAAAATTACTCCCCTCAAAACAGGGAGCCCTGGCTGAGCAATCTTTTTTTGCAGAGTCTGGTGGTTGCAAGAAAACACAGTGTACTGAGCTCATAAAAAATTATATGCAGGCATTGGAACACCTGGATGTCTCAAACAGTGGCTGTTCCTCTATGCATAAATACATGGCACCTGTTAAAATGAGCTCTCTGGTACCTGGGAACCATGGAGGCTGCTGGTATCTTCTCATTTGATTTAGGATGGAGATGGCTCAGTTTTCTTTCAGCCCAGGTAAGCCCATGTTATTAAGAAAGTCCTGAGTGGCTCTGAAAGCATCTGCTCCTAGCTGGAATTGCTTGGACATGTCTAAACTGTACAATACCCTGCGATGCCTGAACTCATTCTCTGCTTGCCAGGAGGGGCACAGAGGTGTTTGTTGTGTGGCCAATGTCCCCCCTGGCTGCTGTGGACCCTGCTCCTCGTGCTCAAATGTCCAAAGGTGATATCTCCACGGTGTGACAGGCTCAGGGAGAGAGGCCGGGAGCTGCCTGGCTGTGAGAGCTGGGCTGCTCTGATGCAAATCCTGTTAGTGGTGAAGCAGGATGAGAGGGACAGAAGTGTGGAAAGAGAATCAGCTCCAGACAGAATATTTTTTTTTTTGCCTGCTCCTTGGGAGACTTTTGAGAGTCTCAGAGCAGCATTTCACATAGTTGCTCAAGTGGAACTGCGCTGAATAAATAGTTGCATTTCAGCAGTGGAGATTTAAAACCAAGGTCTTGGAAATTTTGGGCTGCTGAAAATCCCTTGATACTTCTCAGAGTAGTGGGTGTGTTAACCCCAGTACTTAGGCCAAATTCCCAGCTGGGAACCACCTCATAAAATCCCTTTCATATTCCTAGCAGGAGCCATTTTAAAAATACTTCCTCCTTGTTTTTTCATTGTTTGCCCCTGCTGCCTCCCTACTCTGGTGAGGCATAATTTTGAGCTTAGACATGTTTCTAGCTGACATATTTTCAGTACTCATGTCATCCTTCTACCACCATTGCTTTTCCCTCATGTTTACTGACTACAGTGGGAATGGAGACAGAAATCATATCTCCTTCAGCCTGATAAATAAAAAGTTCATGTGCTCAGTCTTCTTGGGCCATTTTCCATCCACTGGTTATCCTGACAGCCTTTCTTTCTGTCTGTTGCTGCTCTTGAGTGTGGCTGATCAGTTTAATTTGTGAATTGGGAGATGCCCTCCTGTCGTGGTTTGAAAGCAAAACGAGTGAGAGGCTCCAAGTCAGAAATATAATTTAATAAGAAAAAAGGTAAAAAGGTAAAAATAAAATAAATGCGATAACACAAAGGATCACTGACAGAGTCAGAATACAACCTGAGCAGGATAGTGGAAGCAGTCCAGATGAGATGGTCTTCCTGANAAGGGCTGCTTGCACCGTCCCACATACCAGCTTATATCCAGGTGAGAATGCTTGGCTCCTCCCCCTGGGCAGAGCATCTCACAATGGGATGAGGAGTTGTGAAGTGGGTCCTTGATGGCCCATTAACAGAGATAACTCCTGGAGGGAGTTACCTGTGAGTCATGGGCCAGGCGTTAATGGGCCATTAGCAGAAGACAGCCCAAAGGCCATTAGCAGAAGACACCCTTGGGAAAACACTAGCCCACCTGGTTTCAACAGTTCATGAAGATGGTGATAGAATAAATACTTTGTGTACATCCTACACTGCAACCCAGGACACCTCCTCTGCTGGAAATCCTCCCTTGCATACATGTTAGGATCAAATTTACCTGCTTGGTGACCTTATCTCACTAATCAGCCTCTAATTGACTCCTACAATCAAAGTCTTTTCCTCTTCAATAATTTTCAACTTATGAATTCACCATTTGCAGCAGAAATTCTTGAAAACTACATGGTTTGCTTAGGGATTGAGACATAATCAAGCTGTGCTTCCAGTGTGATATCCATATTGTCTTCCCTGGTTTCTCCTGCTTGTCATAGGCTAGTTTATTTAAGAAGGACTCATTAGAGAAATTGTTGACCAGGGCAAGTCCTGAGACCATTCTGCAAGGAACTCCACTGTCAAACTCCCTGGGAGCTGTACCCTTCCCTCCTTGTCCACAGCTACACCTCCATCAAATCCTACTCTGCCTCTACAGTACCTGAGATAAGCTTCTTCCTCTTTATCACAACAAATCACTTCTCATCATGGCCCTGCATTAAATAATTCAATAAAATGTGTATTTTCCTTTATCTAGAAGATCAGTTAGTAACACAAAAAGATAAAAATAAAAATAATCCCAAATGGCATAATCCACTATCTACTATGTTTCACAGTCCTGCCTTTTTGCTCCCCCCCTTGCACACAGCCAGGGGTGACAGCTGCTCAGATTGCTTTTTCATCCTTCTTACGTACAGGTACTATATTTTATGTTCCTCACCTCCTTACTGGTGAATTTATTGAAGCCCTTGCTCCCAATCTGTCTGTTTCACAGAATAGTTCCTCCAGGAATTTGAGTTGTGAGATACCTGGCTTTGTGACTTGATCACAGGAAGATCTCGGATCTTCACTTCTCTCTCAGCTGTGGCAAGTACATTTTCTGTATCAGTCACCCAGATAAGTTCATATGCTTGTAATTATTGTCACTGTCCAGAGCTGCTGAGAAGAATTCACTTAGTCTTGGGACCTCACCTGGATTTCCTGTGAACTCTCTTCCCACAGACTGAATCACAGCACTGCTTGTTCTGTCTTTATTACCTCTGTGTTTGTATGACTGGAGAACCTTTTACTATTTAGTATCCTTCCTCAAGTCTAACTCCTTTGACATTTGGCATTTCCCACTCCATCTCTTCTATTTTCATCCCCTAAAATTTTGCTCTTTGCTGATTAATCGCCTCCCTTTCTTTGGTCTCTTCTTATTCCTTTTATCTGCATTGCTCTACTCATTCCAGCGAGTTAGGAGCCACCCAGGATTTACTCTTTTCCTATTTTTCTGTGTTTGGGACGAAGTCCTCAGGGAGTTTTGCCTTTGGTTCAAAGACATTTGAACCTACCTTTTATAGGCAAGGCTAGGTTTGCCCTTTTGAAACCAGGAACTTTTAGGCAACACTCTGCTGTTGTCTATCTGTCTGTTCTGTTTAGAATAAGTCAAAATGGGGCATGAGTTTTAAATAAATCAGTCTGTCCAAGGCTATTTTCCAGTTCCATCTCTTGCACTCTATTTCTATCATTCACCAATACTGAGTCTAAATCACAATCATGTCTTGGTGATGCATCTACAGTTGGTATTGAAGCCTTTAACTGTTGCAGCTAGGATGTGCAAGCTTTCACTGTTGCATTTTTTGGTTTATTTTGGTAGCTAGTCTCCTAGAAGAGACATTTTTTCATAGTTTCTCTCTTTTTATGAATAATGTTAACAGAAATCTCAGTGTCCATACAAACTTTCTGCACTCTCCTGATGGAGCTACTTCTATTTTTTTGTCCCAGTGGTGGTGGCCCAAAGGGATCTTCTTCCATCCTGTCATGTGTCTTCATCCATCACATTTGTTAAGGCATTTCTGACTTTACACTTCCTCTTTCCCACCTTTCCTGAGGGAAACAGTGACTTTGGTGCTTTTGCTCCACCAGGTTTGTTGCTCCTCCTGGCTTTTGACATCTCTCCAGCACCTGGGGTTAGGCCATGCAGAGTTGCTGTTCCCACTGAGTGCGTTTGTCCCTCTGAACTGCCTCCATCCTTTGCCTCAGGGAACCTGACAGAGCAAGGGATGAGAATGTAAGTGCTGAGTGAGTGCCTTACACCAAGGTACCCCCTGCCCAGCTCTTTCCATCTGTGTGACCTGGCCAGCCTTGACCTCTTTGGCTGGATAGCAGAAGAGAGAGTTTCTTTTGTCTCCTTCAGCCTTTTTTATAGCTCAGGCTGTTGGTGCCCAATCCCTGGAGCTGCTCATCCCTCTAACAACTCCAGCCCCAGCTCTGCCTCTCCAGTGTGATCCTCTGATGACCAGGAGTGGGGAGGCAGCAGCTCCTGCTGCATGGACATCTCCTGCTTGGCCTCAGCAGCACTACAGAAATGTTTTCTTCTGCACTTTTTCCATAATTACCTTCCTTTTAATTTTTTTTTCCTTTCTGTAGCATATTGTCAGTATCTTCTGGACTTGAGCCTTTTGGGATCCTCAGGAGGAAACATGAGCTGATTTTTTCTGGAGAGGGAATGAGCAGCCTCCAATTTGCCAGTCTGGGTGGGGTATCTTGTCCTCTTGCTTTTAATAAGCTGCACAGGATTAAAGAATGACTGTGGATTAGGGTTTGTTGTTGTTTTCTCTTTGTTGTTGCTGTTTTTTTGGTTTTTTTTTTGTTTTTTTTCTCCTGAGTTTTAACTTGGAATATAATTGAAGGCAAAACGGACGGTTCTGGGTCCTTGTGCACCCCTGCCTTCTACACTGGCACTGGCAGCAAACCTATTAGTGAATCCAGCCAGGGCTAGGGACCAAGGGGTTTGTGGCTTTGAAGAACTTAATGTTGTTAAACATTACACAGTGTTTGAATTGTTTGTCTGTGTTGGTTTTTGTTTTCTTCCCCCTTCTTCCCTCCACTTCATCTTCAACATCTGCTCACCACAAACGTGATTTTAAAAAATGCATGCACTTATTAATTTATGAGCTGTGGTCAATGCTGTGGGAAGAGAGACCTGAAGGGAAAAGGGGTTAGTGGAGGCAGCAGGGCTGTAATGAGATCACGGATAGGGGAGGCTCTGCATTTGGACTCTGCTCCTGCTTTCACTGAGACACTTGATCCTCAAGGGAATGAACATAGCAAATGATATCGTCAGCTCTCCAGCAGTTTAATATTTCTCTGAATGATTGATAGCACAATGTACAGGACCTTCAGACATAAGGATGGAAAGGTTTAGACCACAAATATCCTGTGTTTATTGCTGACAGCAACACCCAGAGGAGAGCAAGTGCCCTGATGCTCTCCTCTGCTTCCCAGGGCAGCAGTGACCATCGCCTGGGGCAGGCAGTCCAGCTGTTCATCTTGTGAGGGGCAAGAAAAGTCTGTTTCTGTTACAGCAAGATATTCATAGATGCTCCTTTGTGGTGTATCCAAAGTCTTGTCTTCCTGTGCTTATGTTGGGAAAAACAGAGTCAAAGGAAAGTGCCAGCTCCTTCTCACTGGGAAAGGACCACGGCAAAGCTTTCCAGCGTGGTGGGGCCCGCTGGCATCACCTTCTGCCTGGTGCATGTGGCTGACACCTGGGCAGAGACAGCTCCCTGATCGCATCCTGTAGAGACCACAATTCTGGAAGGTACTGAATTCTGCACTCTTTAGTGCATTTACCTCAGTTAAAAAGCAAAAGAAGTGAAAAACAGTGGATGGTAGAAGTGCTGTCCTGATTTCAAGCACTGTTTCAATTTGTTGGCACTTCTACTGAAGTCCTATTGGAACCATGCAAGTGAGATTGATTTTCTCTCTTAACTCTTCTCCCCTAGTCCCATCCTAGAAACAGATTTTGCTTCTCACAAGCCCAACAATGCCACAGTTTCCAGATCCCCTGAACATGCAGTTTGTGTTGAACTAGGTGTTTGTGCTGGGCTGGTGGTAGTGGATCCTACAAGAGCTGGGCTTACCAGCCTGTTACTGCAAAGCTGTTCAGGAAAATGGCAGCACTGGACAAACTGGGCTTGTGGTTGAATGAGGATCTTGGTGGCTTCAAGCAGAAAAAGTGCAATTAGTGCTGAGGCATCTGGGATGTGTTATGACTCTTTTGACACACAGAGTGTCATATGGGTTCTTTGAAAGGGATGTAAAAAACACAAAGACAGGTCATCATTTGGCCGTTCTGATCTCAACATGCATCCTATTAACAAAGGGAAAATATGATGCAGGAAATTTGTGAGTTGGCTCAGTTGTCTGTGGGAAAAGATAGAAGTGAGGAGGGGAAAATATTACTTTAAATGTAACATCCATATGCCCATTTAGGATTTAGTAAGAGTTACCCCATCTCTGGTAAGTGACAGCTGGTTATTAGAAGCATACACTGAAGCTGTGGATCATCTAAAGCCAAAGCTGATGCCTAGCTATTTGTACACCAGTACATCTGCCTTTAATAATGGCTTTTAATTTTGTTAACACGCTTTAACTAGCTTATTAAATCAAAATAAAGTGGGGGAATCTTAGTCTTAATGCAACCACACAAAAAGGATCCAACCTCAAACCCTGCCTCCCTGGCTGTATCCCATGATATCCCAGTAAAAATATGTCCAAGGATAGGTTTAAACCAGCATGTTATTCTGGCAGAGTTACAACAATGCTATATTTCCTCTCTCTATCCATTCTTCCCTTTTTTGACTTCTGCATTACCATTCTTGGCACCCTCCAGAGTTTCTGTGTGTGGCATGGGTGGGAAGCTCAGCCTGGTTTAAAGTTGTTCCATCCAAAAAATAGGCAGCAAGTGTGATTTCTCCTGGCTCTTTCAGAGGAGGCGAAACTTCTGGCCTTTCTAGGTGAGTGAGTGAACTGAATCAACTCTTCAGAGTGCAATATCCTGGGTTGCAAGGGAGAGCAAAACTTGGACTTGGGGGCACAGGCTGCATCTGTTGTGTTTTCTGCTTTAATAATGACAGACTGAGATGCTTTTAGTGTGGTGGGAGTGTCCCTCAGCCCATCATGCTGGATAAGCACTGCCAGCATGTTGCTGCTGCGCTCTGCATTTGCAAACAGATTTGCTTGGATTGGGCTCACCCTCTGCGTTTTCAAGCCAGCCCTGGTGTTTGTGCCAATGTGTTTTCACAGCATGGAGGCAGCACTCTGAGATGGCTTCTGGTGGCTACCATGTGGGCAAGAGGCAAATGAATGTCCTCCCTGCAATCTGTGCTGTGACAGAGAGAGAAGGAGGGCAGGTCAGCCTTTAGTGATGCCAGTGCCTTCAAATTCCTGTCCCACAGCACCCTCTGCACCACTCTGATAATTTTCATGGCCTCTCTTAGTCCCGGCATGGGGAGATGCACCATGTGAAATGTGCCTCTTGAGTACATAGTAGAAGGGCAGCAGCATGGTGTTAGTGCTTGGGGTTGCATCTAGACATGCTCTGAGTCTGGCTTAAAAGAAGAAATTACTTTTTGGAATCAGGATTTTGGGTTGTCTGCACCACCTGCTTGCCCCTCTCCAGCTTTGCAAGGTTCAGCCAGTGGTTCCCTGTCCACAGGGCAGGTGGCACAGACCCAAAGCTGAGGTTCTGCCTTATAATCATCTGCATGTTTAAGTCTATCTAGTCTGTTTCAGCCAGTTTGCTACTTTACATATTCAAAATTAACAAAATCTGTATGGGATGCTGCCCTCAGCTCTTCTTTGTTGCCATCTCAAGACTGTGCCCCCACAGCAGGCGTCCTGCTCCCACCTTGTTCCATCCTTCTCTCTGGTGAGTGCTAAGATGCCAGCACGTGCAGCAGACTGGCCCCGCTGAGCCCAGTGTGCTCTGAGATTGTGGCCTCATTGGTCCCGACTTCCGTCTGACCAGCAGAGCGGAGAAATTGCCTGTTACCTCGGGTCGATTTTTCATGCACTCCTAAATTGCTTTGTATTGACACGCTGTCAGAAATGGATGGTCACATTAACCCAGCCAGAGCCAGGCCGGAGCTTGCAAGCACGTGCTGTTGGACTGATCTCCCTACAGGTTGAGGCCAGGCTGGTTTCGTCTTGGATTTCCTCTTGGCAGAGATGTTTTGCAGCACTTTCTAATTATGATTCAGATGAGCCAGTGAAAGGCAAGACTCTCCATAACCTCCATTCTGTAGCCATTTCTTCTTCCTTTGTAGGATTAAAAAAGTGACTAGCAAGAGTGTTGGCTCCTTGCCTCAGCTATAGGGCCTACTGCTCTGTCTCACAAGCTCTCTTCCAAGGTGAGAGCAAGTGATTGAGCACAGGATCCCAAGGTTTAAAGAATTAAACTAAATTAATTTCCCCAAAATGTGTCTGTTTTGCCAATGGTGGTAGCTGTGAGTCATCTCTCCCTGTCCTTATTTTGACCCTTGGGTCTTCATTATATTTTCCCTCCCCTCTCCAGCTGATAAGGGGAGTGGTAGAGAGGCTTTGGTGGGCACCTGACATCCAGTCAGGGTCAGTTCACCACATCAGCGATTTTGAATATGGTGAATATAAGGAAGCAAGAGTGATGGACTCACTTTTCTCCATGAGCCAGCTTGCACAGAGACTCCCATTTCTTCTGGTCATTTTTCTAGGTGACGTGTAATTTCTAGAGCTTCCCATCCCTACCCGTAATGACCTCTTCAATTTCTCTAATGAGATTCCTCCTCAAAGATTAGCAAATGCCTCATGAAGTCAGAGCATACACCACCCACTTCATTCTCTTTGTCTTTCATGCAGCTGAAAGAAAAATCCAACACAATGCTATGTGAGTTGGCTAAATTCAGCACATGAAGCCAGAGGGCAGACAGTGCTTATGCAAGGGGGTCTGAGCCTCAGTGATGAATAATTTGAAATTGTTCCTGCTTTGTGTCCCTCACCTTCTTTATGACCTAGAGAGGTAATGGTGCCTCCTTGTAGACAAGAGAGTGGTGAGATGCACTGGAGTTTGCATGGGAATGGTTTGCCTGAGCAGCAGGTACCTCATGCAGTTCCTTCCCTTGTATCAGCTTCATGATGCAGGTGAGCACAAGTCTGCTGTCCTAATTAATGGAATTGTGGAGAAACAAGCCCCAATCATAAAAACAACTTTAGGGGGTCAGTTTGGATCCTTAGAGCCCCAGTTCATTTGCCTTGCAACATCATTGCCATATTTCTCTGTTTCCCATCCTCCCTGAGGATCTGCTTCTTCTCTCTGCCAGACCCGCCTCTGTTTTGTGTTCTGAACCAGTCAGTGCCGTTGGAACAACATGTTATTCTTAGCATGTCTGGCTTACTGGCAAAGTCCAATTTATGAGGCATCTTTTGGGCATGGATCAGAGATCAGGGTCTGCACGGAGTTTGAAACTTTGGCCACTCTCACAAAATAGTGTAGTGGCTAGAGCCCTTCCTGCTCCTAGCTTTTCTCCCTTTGGAAAACACTTGAACCCACCTGGAAAGACCCTCCTGATTGTCAGGTTCTGGTTTTGAGGTGGCAGAAGGATCTGCTCAGTCCTCCTTCTTGAACTTTTCAGTATTGGAAGGAGTAATTAAGTATTTTTTAAACCTTGGGTTGCAGTGAGGAAGTGAAAAAAAGCAGGACTTTCAGCCTAGACGCTCAGGTACTCTCCTGGGAGTAGGGGAGCTGTGGGTTCCTGTTCAAGGTACAGGGAATACTTGTATAAATTATGCTATGGAATCATCTCTCCTCACCACCCTCCTCTCTTTCTCTTCAGCCCAACGAATATTTACTCATTTTATGCATGGTGAAAGATACTGAAATTCATAGAAGGAGCGTACTTGAGTAATCTCAAACTTTTATGCAGTGTTCCAGGTCTCCTCTCCAAGTCCTTCATCTCCTAGAATGGGGAGGGACCTCCTCCCTCTCCACTATAGTGCCCTCTCATAGGCATTCTTCTGAATCCATTTTTAAATTTATTCATCTTTGCCTCCAAATGAGAACAGCTTTAGTTGATTCCTCAATTCCTATTTTGTCCAGCTTTGTTTATCTTGACTGTTAGGACTGCAGGTACCTTTCTATGAAGGAAAACATTGGGATGGTGGCATGAGAGCTACACTGAGTCAGTCCTGCAGTGAACATTCCCTGTGCTCAGTGAACTCCTCCATGGCACAGGAGAGGCAGCCACAGTGCCATGGCCATTTGGTTGTTTTTGGCTGAGGGTGCTGATATCAAAGCCAGCTCCCAAGTGGCATTTAGCCAGGCACACATTTTATCTGGGAGCTTTGTCCCTACAGCCCACTTAACATTAATTGCCATGCTGCTGATGTGACAGCATGTTTCAGCCCCTGCTGCCTGAAGCCACATGGATGAGAGACACCGGACTTCAGCCCAGGAGCCCTCCCAGGACATCTTTGTCCTCTTCGGTGCCTGACAGTGCTGTTGTATCACAGATAAATAACATCCTTTGCTGTATGGAATAGTTCCTGCCATTTTCCCACTTGACTTGTCTTTCTCTTCTAATTTTTTTTTTTTTTTGCTGTTCAGCCTTTTCTTCTCCTGTTCCTGTGCTCCCTTCCCCCTCACTCTGATCAGCCAGACTCCTCCTAAGCCCTGATATGTTGTGACTGGGGCTGACTGACAGCACTTCATGCCTGACACACATCTCTGGGATGCAGCCCAGGATGTGTATTTAAGAGCAAAGTTGGATTGTAAAGTGCCATGTGGGAGTCTCTGAGAAAGGAGTCAAAACACCATCAAGCCTATTCTTCCTGAGAGGAATAGAATGTTGTGTGGAGCCTGCTGATGCCAGGAGACTGTCGTGGTTTAACGCAGGTTTGGTTTGTAGCTGGGAGGGAGTCCGTGACCTGTGGAAGTGGTTCCCTGTGGGGAGCCGGCAGAACCAATCAACTGGCTAGTTTTTAAGATTGACACCTGGTTAAACCACTTGAAAGAGCTGGATACGCCTCTGTGAGATTTAAGGACGGGCAAGCGGGTGAGGCGCTCTCTTGCTTCCAGCCTTTGAACAGGATGCAGACCGGTTCCGCATGGGCCCCGTGGCCTGGCAGGGCTCTGCTGCTGCACTGGGGCCTTCCTGGGAAGCCTGCAGAGCCCTGCCCAGATGGGACAGCTGGCATCCCCTCCTGGCAGAGCCCACTGGCCCTCTTTTTTCCGGCAGCGCTGCCGGGAGCAGCCATGTGGCCACCACCAGCACCAGAAGTCGCCCCAAAGCCAGGAGTGGCCATGTGGCCGGGACTGCTTGGCCAAAATTGGCACGGCCAGGGCAGCGCCGCATGGCTGTGGATATCTCGGCACAGCTCAAAATGAATTTTGTTTGCTTAGCTGCTTCAAGCCAGCTATGCTGCAAACAGAAGGACAAAACCAGCAGCAGCAGGTTTTGCTTTGTTTTGGTGCCCCACATGAAGAGAAGGCGTGGGGCGGCGCCGGCAGCCAGCAGGACTGGTGTGGCACCTGCAGAGACCACGCCATCAACAGAGAGCTATGGATGAGATCAACCTTTCAGGATTGCAGGACTCTGTAAAAACTGTTTCAGTTGATAAAGCTTGAGAATGAATGAACCTATGAACACCAGTTCTCTCCTGAATCAGGAAAAAGGAAAGGGTGAAGACATGTAAAGAAAACAACATGGGACCCTGAGTGAAGAAGTCAGATTCTAGATGGGAGGAGATTGAGGAGGTGCCTTAGTATTGGGCTGAAATTCTCTTGTAAGGTTATGGTGAAGATACAGTTGATATATCAGACTGGTTTTTTTTCCGTGTAATTCGTGTAATGCATTGGGGGATGTAGCGTTCCAGCCAAAGCCATGAACAGAGGCACCAGTGCTGAAGCGAGCAGATGTGGAAGTAACTGTGATCCAATGAGAAGTTTGAACAGAAACAAATGATGGAGATGAGAAACCCTTTGCCCCAGGAATAGAAGAAGAAAACTTCTGTTTCTCAGAGATGGATGAAGAGGACTTTTGCTTTTATGCTGGAACAGCTCATCCTTAAAATAGCAGTCCAATAAGTTGCCATGGTCCGTGAACGCAGCTGTGGAAAGGCTGCAAGAGATGGGAGGGACTTTCACACCGTGAATAGATTTTCCTTTCCTGGGCGGCTGATTCACTGTGGCATTGAAACCATGAGAGAATTGTTTCTTGTGGAGAAGTCTCCATGGCATGGCAAGAGAGACTCCTCTCCCTAAGAGAAATGAAGAAAGACTATTTTAGATGTGGTAAACTGAAAGTCCCAGTTTTTGTCTCTTTGTGTTGTCAGTGGGAAAGAAAAGAGAGGTGGGGGGGAGAAGAAGCGTTCTGAAGGTTTGTTCTGATTTCTTGTTATTTTTTCTTTTAATTGTCTTAATGAAGTTTTCTTTATACCCTTTAAAGTTTGAGCCTGCTTTGCTCCCCTACTAATCCTCATCTCACAGCAGAAAATGAGTAAATAATTCTAGTGGGTGTGCTGGCATTTGGCCAGCACTAAACCCACTACATTAATTGGTGCATTGGCTGGGAAACTCAGATTGACGAACCAAACCCACTACACTTAATTGGTGTTTCCGTCTGGTTACCAAAACCACTACAAGAGACTCTGAAGGCTTGGTAGGGGTCATACTGTCCCATAGCAATTGAAAGCTGCACTCAGCCTCTTTGCAGAGCCAGGGCAAGGGTTGAGGGGAGCTATGGAGAACTAACCCCCCTTTTCTGGATGGGTGATGCTAATTTTAAACTCACAATGGGTCTATGTGGATGACATGGAGCAAGCAGAGGAGTCACCTTCTACTGCACCTGTTCTGGGTACAGGGTATGGTACCCTGTGGTGGCTGTTTCTGGTATTTTGGCAGGGAAAAGTGAGAAAATTTGGGCTGCAACTGAAAAGAGGGAGTTGATTAATGAATCTTCCTTCCATCTCCTCTTCATCAGAGGACTTCAGAGATGCTGTTTCTCACCTTCCCAAAATTCGTTCCTTTTCACCCCGAACCTGGAACGGGTGGAGAGCATGGAAACTGGAACAGGTGGAGATCATGGAAACATAGAATAGTTTGGGTTGGACAGGACCTTAAAAAGCCATCTAATCCAATCCCCTGCAGTGAGTAGGGACATCTTCAACTAGATCAGATTACTCAGAGCCCTGTCCAATCTGACCTCCAATGTCTCTAGGGATGGGGTACCTACCACATTTCTGGGCAGCTTTTGCCAATGTTTTACCACCCTTAATGTAAAAAACTTAATCTTTATATCAAATCTGAATCGACTGTCCTTCAGTTTAAAACTATTTCCTCTAGAGATGTGCTGGCAGAGCTCTGGGTGGACTCACAGCTCTGAACTGCTTTGTTCTGCCACCACATTCATCTTGTTTCAGCCCTGCATGGGCTCTTGGGCTATTTTTGGTTTACATGAGAGCATTTTCCACAGAATGGGCCCTGATGAATTTGTAGAGAGTGGTGCTTTGCTGGGAATGAAGGAGGGTTGTCCTGGCATGGAGGACCTGGGTGAAGTAGAAACAGCTGTTGTCCTCCTCTCTCTCAACACACCTGCAGGTTCAAGGCCGCTTGCCTAAGCTCAGCAGTTATCTCCTGGGGCTTGGAGACAGTCTGCTCTGCTTTCCCCCAGCCAATGCAGGCTTTAGAGGAGCTGGCTGGGCTGGAAGGTCTAATCTGTACTTGGAGGAGGCCTATGGTTTTGAGGGCCGTCTTTAGCGCCATCGTGTCATCATCCGCTGGCTGCCACCTTCTGAGTTTTCTGCATATCGAGTCATCTCTGCTCATTGAGAACCTTCTGAGTTTATCTCCCTGTTTTATGTAAAGTCACCTAAAAATCCTTTTTGCTGGCACCCTTTGTGACCCCAAGTGCTCCTTGGAAATCTCTTGGAGAAGTAATCATCTCCTTTGGATTGCAGCATCAGTCACCTTCAGTCTCTCTGACAGTCCCAATTTTCTCGTGTGTTTGGCTGTAGAGCACCAAAAGTCAAACTCAATTGTAGGCTTCTGGTTTGTAAAGTTTTCTTTGCCTGTGAGAAAACCAGCAGGACAACAATTTGTTCCTTGATCTCTTCACCTGCTATCCTAGCCCCTGCTCTTCTGGTGTCTTTGACACCTTCCTTTGGTGGAGGGGAGGGATTATACATCATTATAACTGGTGAGGCTGGTAGGAGGTGTTCTCACTTCTGTAGGTGGGGAAGAAGCACATGGTGATTACGATAAGAAATGGAGACCGATTCTGGGGTCTTTGCCTTCCTCCACATAGCAATAGTGTTCCTCTGTGCTGCCATGGGACCAAGAGGTATGGATTGAAAGAGATCCCAGGACCTCCTTGGAGCACAGGATGGCTGGGGGCCTTCTTGACTTGATTTGATTTGACTTGACTACCATGCTAGTTTTTCTACTGTTTCTTAATGCATTGTCTTCTTTCATCTGAATCCTATTCATCTCCAGCCTTCCATTTTTTTTTCCTGTTTTCGCTTTTCCCAGCCACAGCACCAGTCCCTGGCAGAAGAGGAGTATTGGAGCTGAACTTGTTTTACCCGTTACAGACACAACTCTCCCTGCAGAGATGCTTCCTGGGCAGGTAGGTGTTAGAAGTGCACCAGTAAGGGTGAATTGTTCCAGGAGAGATCCAGATGGGGCTATGAAAATGTTCCCAACTGATGTGGTATCTTGGTTAAAATTCACTTCAGGAGGTAGCCTGGAGCTATTGAGGGCCATCCCTTCAGATGGAGGGGGTAATTCCTGTGCAGGAATTAGCAGTCAGCACACCTGTTACTACTAGAGACTCCAGCTGAAAAGAGAAGAAGGATAGGAGGGGGTGAGGGGAAAAAAAAAGAAAGAACGCTCTTCAATTTAGTGTAATTATCTCAATTTTTCCAGGATAAGGATCCTCAAGATATTTATCTGATTTATAAGGGTGCATGGCAAGGCGGCAGCCACGTCCTTAAAGAGACATTTATCAATTTCTTAAGTGTGGATGAGGGGAGAAGAAAGAAAAAATGAGTAAGTGAGCAGGAGACACTGCAAGGAGACTCTTTTGGACTTGAGAGGGAAAAAGGAAGCCTACTCGCTCTGTATGTTTTCACCTGTGATTAGTAATCTGTGGAGAACTGCAGAAGCAGGAGGAGGTTGGCTGGGCTGGGACAGTGGCAGAAATCCTGTTGTAGACTGGGTTGCCTTTATACTTTCAGCAATTTATATTCCAGGGATGTGTATTAAGTATTTCCTGAAGAATATCTTTAGGTTACATTTCTGCTGGGGAAATGCAGAAAGATTTAGGCCAAGCCTGGAGACCTTGCCCAGTCACAGAAAAGTGCTCTGAGCTTGTGTAAGTTTGGTTAAGGTGACATAAGGTTTCAGCAGGGTTCATCTTGTCCAAGTGCAGATGTTCTGGGCTCAGGGAATGAATGATTGTCTACACTCACTTTTAGCAAAGGGGAGCAGAATTCACCTGACACTCTTGGCTGCGCACTATTGAAGGGAGTGCACTCCTCTCCATTAAAAAGATAGCCCTCTTTTTTATCTCCTTCGGTGCCATCAGACTTTCTAATTTTTCCCTCTTGCCCATAGCACTGCTCTGCTGTGTAGTCCTCCTCCTCTGTACCAAATCCTAATGCCTCTTCCTCCCCATTTGCCCTGCAGCTGACATTGTTTTCTCTGCACCTTAGTAGCTAAAATGGTTCTGGAGATCTTTTGCATCTTGGAGGCTGCATCTTTGCTCTCCTCCTCATCCTTGTCATCATATTATCTGTACAGGGAAGCAGGTATGAAAATCCTCATCTTTCCCAAAAGTGCAGCTGCCTTTCTGGCATTCCTGTAGCTCCTCACAGCTCCCTTTCCCCTCCATCACATTCAGGCTTCTCAGCCTCCCTTCCCAGCCCTTTTGCCTCTCTGTTGCTCCTTCACATCTACATTCCTCATTGTGCCACCGACGCTGTCTTGTCACATTGTACCCTACTCCCTTGATTTGACAATAGAGAGAAAAAAAGAAGGGGTTCAGTGGATGTGAATGAAATGGCAAGTGGGAGAGGAGGAGCAAAGAAAGAGAACATCAGAGGGAACGAGAGCAAATGCTTGTAGCTTAATCTGGCTCAGGAAGTCACCTGGGGGAGTCATTGACTGAGGGGTCACTGACCCTTTTGAGTAAATTTCTGTAATAAACTGGTAAAAATAGTGGCAGGTCCAAGTGATGTAGTTTAGAAATTGGTATAGTTCAGCTCCCCTCAAATGCAATTCAGCTGGACTGTTAGCAAGCACAAAACCCTTCCCAGCCTAAATATGGATTACTTTTCTTTGTCCCTTAAGTTCATCTCTTCACAGCATGGTTATGTTCTCATAAATTTGTTGCAGCATGTTTGCCAGCAGCTGACCCATTGGAAAGGATTTGTGTCCACTAGAAAAGCCTTTTGGATAAACCTCTTTGGCAATATGCCTTTTTAAGGCCCTCCTGCATACAGGTCGCTCTGGGAAATAACTACTTTGTCAAGGACCAGCTGACTTCACTAGCAAAGATCTGACTGAGGCAACAACCCTCGGTTGTCACACACATGGGCACCCACTTGTCATCACTTGCTGTGGCTCTCACATCTCCTGCCCTCCTCTGTAATAGCTGACTTAGATAAATGAGATGCAGCCTTACTATGAGGGGAGAGATTTCCAGATCCCTGATCTCAGTGAAGTTCCTCATGGCGTTAGAATCCTGTGGTACTTAAATTCTTCTCTGGTATCATCTTCACTTACTCAGGCTTGTGCCTGGATCTTGCTGGCATGGGAAGGGAGTCCACAAGCCTCCCCTGTGCTGCAAAGGTCCAGTTGTTCAGCTTGCTGTATTGGCATTTGCATGGTACATGCACAGGTTTCCTGTGTTGGTGTAACAAATGTGAGAATTTACTTGTTAAAAGCCCTGTAGAGATACATATATAATATGTATTTCTGCTCTATAGAGCAGAGTAGGGGGCAAATTATATAGAGGATATATAGGTTGGTGTTTGCCTCTCCAAGCAGGTCAGCATTTGCATTGGTTCCCGGAGGCAACTAAAGCATGTGCTGGACGTATCACACTCACTGCAGAAACCATGGCATCCTGGTGTGTTGTGTGGTGGATCAGCTGTGATTTCACATTACTCTGGATATGTAGGGGTGCATTGGGTATCCTTAGTCTCTCTCCCCCCAGATGTGGGCAGTGACCCAGATGATATGGCAGTGGAGAAACAGCCCCAGCCGATAAGTGTTAGGGCTGTTGGGCATCCCTCTGAAGCAGCAGCAACCTTGCAGGACACCCCTGGTGTACTCTGGAAGGGGCGATTATTGTGTGGAGCCCTGCTACCAGCAGCCCATTGCTACTCACCTGTCCTTTTACTACCTAACTGCCTTTAGTCATGAGCTGTGCTGTGCAGGCAGGGGGAAAAAAAGAGAAAGAAAACCAGGGGAGGGGAAAGAACGAATCAAAGAACAGTGTGTTTCATGTTGTTTGATCTTTGAGGAATGCTGAAGAAATCTCTTAGGCCACTGTCTCCCTGGTTGTGCTCGTAAGGAGATTATGGACCTCATGCTTTCACAGGAAAACACCCGGCTGCTGGGCCTGGCACAGTAATCCAGACAAAGGATAACAGCAGCCTAATTAATTCTCATGTCTCTGAATCTGATAACAGCACAGTACACAGACGAGTCCGTAAGGACTTAATGAGTTTAATCGACTGCACTTGATGATTTTATTTGAAACCTTGTGCCACAAATTAAACTATTAAAAATGCACTTGAACTTGATTGGCAGCTGTAATCCAGGCAAAGTCTACTTAATCCACGGGGGCGGGAAGCAGGGATGGATGCAAAAGGCTAGAGATGAGGAGAGTGGAGGGGAGGGTCTGTAAGTAAGGGGATTTGGGGGTGAGTTTAAAGGATAGCTGGAAAGAAGGGCAAAGCCTCACAGAAGCTGGGGGTAAGGATAGGAGGATAGGGGGTTAATCTGTATTCACCCAACCCTGGACTGAGCTGTGGGATGGGGGAATGGTTCAGTGTGTTCTTGTCCTGTGTCCTGCAGACTTTCCAAGCAGCTGATGGGGTTGTTAGTTGATCAGAGTGGATCAACTACTGGCTGTGGAGTGAGGTGTAACAGCAAGGTTTTGCACAACTGAGATGAGGAGGGTGTGAATCTTGGGCCGAACTTCCAAATCTCACGCACACCAGCTTGGTGAAAGGCCAAGTAAATGCACACAGGATATTCACTGTGTCCCAGGCAGTGGTGTCACTACTGGGCAGGCACACACAAATACGCAAAAAAAGCTGCCCAGGTGAAAATCAGCCTGTAAAAAGGTATCTCTGCAGAAACACATACACTGTCCTATGTGTTCTCTGCCAGCTGCTGTCACTCACTTGTTTGTGCTCATCCACTTTACTCCCATACATAAATACCTATATACATATGCAGACATGCACAAACAGTGATTTGGCTCAAAATGGGCCATTAACCAAGGAGGGAAATAGCATGTAAGTCTGCTTTGAAAGTCCCTTGTCCCCCACTCTGCTATTTAAAGTAATTTGCAAAAGATTTGCAAAATTATAAACCAATTTGCAAATAAATGATCATGATTAATGGCATATTCTCTAGGAGATGACAGATCCATAATAGATCTGTAATCCCTCTTATTATGGAGGAACCATTAACAGCAGTAGGTGTTACGAGACTACATTACAGCTGGAATAGGCTTGAGCTGTACCTCTGGAGTGGAACCGGTCAAGTTTTTGTTGCTATGGCTCCTTTACCTATTGTCATGCTCATAATTGGTAGAAAGCAATGTATCTCAGAGCCACTTGGGTTTCACAGCTTGCTCACCTCACTTACCCTACCCTAAAACTCGTGCTCTTTGGCAGCAGAGGGAAGCCTTCATCTGCTGATGAGTGAAGGCATAGCACATTGCCATGGCAGGAGGGGCAGGTGGCTCTTGTTTTTGTGCATCTCATCTCCAGATTTCTTCCTCCTGTCACCTGGAAGGGATAGGACAAGAGGTGGTGGCTTCAAACTGAAAGATAGTAGGCTTACATTTAATATTAGGAATAAATTAATGGCTTTAAGGCTGGTGAGGCCCTGGCACAAGCTGCCCAGACAGGCTATGGATGTCCCATCCCTGGAAGTGTTCAAGGCCAGGTTGAACAGGGTTTTGAACAATCTGGTCAAGTGGAAGGTGTCCCTGCTCATGGCAGGGAGGTTGGAGCTGGATGGTCTTTAAGGTTTCTTCAAACCCAATCTAGTCTATGATTTTGTGATCTATAGCACTCCTGGATGTGTCTTGGGGTCTCATGGGAGTGCCGGGGGTGAAGGGTTATTTTGGCAAAGAGCTCTTGAGGCTACATATGGTGGGTGAGGCTTTGGTGCAAGGGGGAGGGGAGCAGGAGGGAGAGCATGCAGCATTTTATGGGAGGAGCTTGTGGCACACCCACACCCTGTGCTGGAGACTGAACCCCACCATCTCAAGCACTCCTCAGAGACACTGAGGGATCGAGTGCAGCAGCGCCTTTGATTTCTGAAACAGCAGGGCTTTGCTACATGGACATAAGCAGCTGATCCAACAGTCCAAAGCACACACCCTGCTGTGAAGGATGGTAAAATCCTACTCCAGTGATTCTCTTCACTCAGAGAAAATCCATCCCTGACCTTACACCTTTCAAGGGGTTTAATGCACCATACATGGATGGGACAGACTGAGAAGCTGCCAGAGAAGTTCCATCTATCCTGCTGAGTACCTGCCCGGGGCAGAAGGCAGCCTGGTCTTTATCCCTCCTGCACACTTTCAAAATGATGTCAATTTGGTATATTGACAAGTAGCTGATATGTTTTTATTTGATAGGTTGCAGCTTTATCATTCCCCACGCCTCTCAACCCCTACAACTCTTTTTGCATCTAACACTAAAATCTGTGGCAGTTGCTGGGCACTGCTACAGTGTTTTCTGATCTTCTGAGGTGCATGGCACCTGCAGTGCTCTGCCTCTCTACCAGCTTGGGACAGGAGTGTGGGTGAGAAATGGGCACTGCAAGCAGTCATTGATTAGTGATTCGGTGATTCTTCTTCTAGGGAAAAATATGTTAGGGGAGGTTTTTTCAGGTGAGTTAACACTGAGATCCTGACTGCTTCTCCTTCTGAAGCCTGGAAGTTCGAGAAAGTACAGAGATGGTAATTTAAGGTGTGGTGCATCCTGATTAATTACATCAGTCCTGGCCATAGCTTCCTTTTGTGTTTTTCAGCTTAAAATACACTGTAAAGTTTCAATTCACTGTTAAACAGATGCTGTATGCTTTCCCAGTAGTGGATACATTTTTGATTTTTTTTATTTTACTGAAAGGAAAATAATTGGCATACCTTTGACAGAATAATTCTTAAAGATCTTAACAGGGGAGATCAGCTAGGGAATGGCAAAATATTTTCATCTATTTGGTGTTGCTAGTGCTTTGATTAAACAGACTTAATATTTCTGAGTCTGTCACTTAGCATGAACAGCAGGATATTTTGTTATCAGGTAATTCCCTGCCTGCAGTGGCTGCAGAAATGGTTGGATGTAAATCATGCAGTTAATAATACTCCAGTACAGAAGGCAGATGCAACTGCTAATTGCAGAGCCTGGGATGCTCAGTGAAATCACAACTTATCAGCCTCTGTCAGGTCACTTAGGCTCTCCCCCAATCTCACAACTTCTGCCAGGCAGGATGCCATGGCTGGTGGCACAATGGCTGTCCCCTTTGCTGCCCTCACAGCTGAATCCCAGGACAGGCTGGGGACAGAGCCAGCCCACGGCTATCCCCATGGCAGAGAATTGCTGGCAGCACCGGCACCGTGGGCAAACAGCCAGAGAGGCAGCGCACGCAGTGCTCTCCTCAAATATTTACCCTTTGTTTCAATCTCGACCTCTTTGCCTCTCAAGATAAATAATTTAGTGTGGAAGCCTTGAAGGTTAATCTTGCATTTATTTAATGTTACAGGACACTTGGCTCACTTACAGCTAAAAGCCCTGCATGCTGGTTGTTAGTTTATTTAATCCAAGTGCCATTTTCTTCACCCTCTTCTCTCTGAATTACTGAAAGGGAGGAAGGAGAGGAAGCAAGGGGAAAGAAGAGTTATCTGTATGCGGCTTTCAGCTCCTGCTGCAAACTCCATCAGGAGTAGCACCCTGGGGAAACGTCGATCCGAGTGCCTGAGCCTAGCCAGGCGTGTCATCCGCCAGTCGATCCAAGGGGCTGGCTCTGAGCGCCGCTGAGAAAAAAGGGGAAAAGCAGAGGATCTGACACTGACATCCCCAGCACACTGGCTGCCATAGAGCTGCCTGCCTTTGCCCAAATCTGTCAGAATTTGCTGGTGTGCCAAAAAAAGAAAAAAAGAGACAGTGTGATGGGGGCAAGGAGGGGGAAGAGGCGAGGCAGCAGGGAGGAAGAGTATGTTTGCCTTCATTGATGAGATGCTTTTTTTCTCCTTTGTCTGAAAGCATCAGGTGGTTCTTTGCAGGAGACCTCTACAGCACTGCTAGAAAGCTAATGTGGAAGGGGAGGGTATATGAGGGAGGTGTGGGCTCTGATTTACCTTGCTTGAATGATGTTTGTATAATTTCTAGTGGGCTAGGCCAAAACTTTTGGGTGGTTTGCAGCTGATTCAGCACTGTGGGGCTCAGCACCTCTTCCTGCTGCCAGGGCCAGCAGTGAGGAAATGGCCAGGAGCTTCCAGGTTTCAGCAAAGGCAGAAATCAGCTTGTTGCCCAAGAGTTTCACAATGGTGGATATGAAGAGTTGTAAACTTACTTGGCAGCAGCTTGCAGGGACTGGACAAGACATTTTGGCATCATCCCTCTCTTTGCTCTCCTTTCTAGAGATGCACAAAAAGAAATGCATGGTCCTTCCTGAGACTTTGTCAATATATCTATGCTCTAGACATAGTGGACAAAGAAGCTGGAGGAAAAAAAGCCAGACACAGGGAGCAGAGTGGCTGCTGAAGTTGCTTTGGCTTTTACAGCCCAGCTTACAATTTTGGATCAGAAATTTGCTGTTAGCTGCTCCCTCACAGCTGGGGCTTACAGCCAGGAACTCAGGAGGGGGGCAAATTCCAAGATTTCAAAACAGCCTGTCTGTATATTTTCAAGCGCAGATCCACGTGAACAGCAGGCAGGCAGGAAGCCAGTTTTTCCTTTCCTCATGGCCAAGTCTAGCGGAAATGTCGCTCCTACATTGTTGCCCCAGGCTGCCCTCCCAAGCTCTGGCTGAAGAAATCTCCCTCCCAGCCTCATCTTGCACCTCACCAGGTCTCAAAAGCCACTTTGGCAAACTCTGCATTTGTCTGGGTGTGCTCCTTACCTCTTGCAGTGATAGCTACACTCATCCACCACTTCAGAGCATCTTATCAACTTCCTTCCCACCCCCGTTTTTAGAGGCCTCCTAAGGTGAAATGTCTCTGATTTCTCTAAAGGAAATAATCCCTACATTCAATAGCATTAGGGCCAGCAAGGCAAGAGGAGAAGTGTCAGAGGATGCTGGCAGTGTGATCACACTAGCATGTCACCCTAGCATAGTCACATTTTCACCTGCTCATGTCGTCCAGCCCAGCTGTGACTTCTTGATAATTACTTGCTTGTAGCTGGTGTGAGACTCCCAATTCTTGATGACATCTGCTTACCTCCAAGTCCCTGCTGATCTTTCATTTGGAACTCACCTCTATGGTTTATGGTGGTTTCCAGGATAACATTCCAGCTGGAGAGCCTCTCAACTCCATCCTGTGCTCGCTTTCCTCCTTTTAAAGGACACTTCCCATCTTTCAAAAAACACCAATAAGATGCTAAATGTAGCCTGGCAGGATTTGACCCAAAAAGGATAGCCATGTGTGATAGGTGGGAGACTTGAGCGTCTGGGTGTTCATTTGTGCAATCCAAATCTCCTCAGGCAGAGAGGTGAACAGAATGACCTTTCCCATGAGCTTCAAGTGCTTCAGTATTAAATGGAAATAGCACAAGATCAATGTGTCTTGTAGCTTTTCAATGCCTCTGCCTGAACCAGGAGAGACAGTAATAGGAAAAAAAAAATTTAATATATAATATGTGTTGTTTTATTTTTTTTTTCTTCTAGTGAGGATTCTCATATGTGTTTGGATTGGTGAGTAGGCTTATTTTTGTTCAAGACAGTAATTCAACTCGATTTTGATTTCATTTTGGTCCTTGCTGGTATGTACTGGAAAGGGTAGAAGAGTGGGATCTCTGTGAAGAGGCTTAAGGCACCTAAGTTTGACCCCTGCCTGAATTATTTTCTGCAGGAATCACTTTCCCCATGTTGTGGAGGAAGATTTCCTGCCTGTTGCCTGGAGATGCCCTCCATGTGTGAGCAGTGTCTGGAGATAGGACCACCTGGGGAAATGGTGAATTGCAATTGCTGACTGCTTTGTAAATTCCTCCACACTGGAAGAGGTTTGAGCTAAAGTTTTCCTAAGAGCAGCTGGGAATTCACAACCCTGAGCTGTATTTGGCTCCTGGGACCTTTGAGAAGAAGCCACGTGGATGTATTCTTCAGACATTTTTGTGTCAACCTTTATGTACCACTTCCACGGTTTAACATTTTAAATCATGACAAACACCCTCCCAGTCGAAACAGCTCCTATCAAAGTGGCACTCACTCTCATAACACCCTGCCACCCACAAGGATGCGCTGATAGCTGCCAACCTTTTGGCAAGCTTTTTGCTTTTGTGTTAGGACAAGGTGATTGACAATGCTTTGTGTGTCTTGATAATGGAGAAATGTGCTATTTAGAAAGAGAAAAATTCACATCAGTGTCTCCCCAACATGATCTGCTGACTGCCTTTTCCATCCCCTCCCCCCCGCCCAATATTTAAAAAATATATCAAGGCAGGCAGCTGCAGTGACTGAAGAAAGCAGCTAATTCCCCTAAAAAGTCTCTTGCAGAGAGAAGTGCCAGCCAACCCAACTCTGAACATGGGGGTGGAACTGTGTATAGGATTAGGGGCATATCTGGTGGCCGAGATTCCCCAAAGCCCTTTAATGACTGTTACAGAAGGAAGATTTTCTTTCTGAGGTTGAAAATTCATCCTTGAGTCTGGAGGGGGAAATAAAAAAAAGAAGGAAAAAAACTAGAAGAACTCAGGACTCAAAGGGAAAGTTCAAAGGTTTGGGATTTTTTGCAGCTGGAGTTCAGAAGAGAGGGGTTTGTGTACGCGTGTGCATTTCTGTACTGCTCCCTTCCTTCCTCTAGCTCTGTTTTCCTTATTGATCCCTCTTGTAATATGATTTCCCTCTGGTATAATTGAGTGAAAAATAACTGAGAGTAAAGTCTTGTAGATTTGCTCCTGACTGACTCTTGTCCTAGATGGCCCTGGACCAGCACAGATGCCCAGTGCTGTTCAGTGCTGTCTCACTGAGCCCAGTGGCAGCTTCAGAGCAACCCTATGAACACAGGGGGCTGGGGCTGTTCTGTAAGGCAGAGAAATGTGCCCAGCTTTCCTCAGTCCCTTTTTTTTTCCCCTCACCAGTCTAAAAGTGGGGTTCCTGGAGAGCAGAGGGGATTTGCTGGAGATGCTCTATGTGTCTGTGCACCCACCTTGTGGCACCAATGGGCCTTGCCTGTGCTGGACTCAAAGGTGGCTTTTGGGAGCCCATGCAGTAGGTTTGCACCACGCTATTGCCTCTCCCAGCTTCCATTCCATAGACATCCCTGTCTCTATTTACTAAGAGCTTTGGGATCCCCTGTCATGAAGGCTTGCAAGCAATTATCACTGGAGCTAGGACAGAAAGCAGAAGGCTTGTTTGTTTTTTTGGATCCAGGGCTGTTTGCTCAGCTGCATCTGTATCACTGCTAATTATTAAGACATTTATTACCATGCTTTATTTATGTGTGTGGGTGCTTGTTTACCTTTCCCTGAAGCCTACAGATTAGTTGTTCTTGGAAAAGGGTTTTTGGATCCTCAGCAGGGTGGTTGGTGAGTCCCAATGTTCCCACTGAGGGGTAGGGGATTGAGATATCTTTGGCAGTTCAGGACTTACTGCTTTCACTTCTATTCTTTTATTCCCAAGAGCTGAAATTTTTTAAGTTCCCAGGAAGAATATGGGACGTCTGCTCTGCTCTTCATTTTTCATGTGTCCTCACCTTCTCTATTTTAATCAGAAAATCCTGTACTCAAGAGGCTTCTCTCATCTCAAAAACCAGCTTGAAGTGCTGAAACAGGGGAGGTGGCTGGTGCCGAGAAGCTCTCAGGGGTCCAGGGCAAGGTGGGGGATTAATGAAAGATCTGTTCATACAGACCATTATGAAAAGTGGAGTTGAGGCTTTGCAGGTGTGATGTGGGGATGGGGAGATTAACTTCTGCTGGGGCTTATGGCTGGGATCAGGGCAGGTGCAGCTGGCAGTAAGTAAATAAAAAATATGTGAGCTTGATATTAAAAAAGGGCTCTTATGTGGAGAAAGCCTTGAAAGCTGTTCACCTCTGCCCCAGCCCTGCAGCAGCTCACCATGGAAGCAGGAATAGGGAAGGATGTTTTTTCTTGAAGGCTTATGTACTGCTTTTGCTGGACCATTTCAGTGATGTCCTGGTAAGGAATGGGTGGCATTGAAATTATCTCCATGGCAACAGCTATGGAGGGCAGAGATGAAATGGTTAGGACAAGGATGTGGGAGTCAGGACTCCTGGTTTCTGTTTCCAGGATTCATGGTGTGGTCTTGGGACAATTGGTTCAATATCTGTAACCTGGCATTTGCCTTCCCAGGCCCTGTCAAGTGGTTAGAGATTGAGGGTTAAAGGTGTTTGCAGGCAGAGCAGGGAAGCAGCTCTTGAAATTCCCACTGACTCCAATCCCAAAGCAAGGGTGTCCTGCTGCCAAGCAGGACCATCTTTAACTTCATCTTCTTCCCTCATTCTTTTCCTGCTCTTGCCTGGTACCTTTACAGCATCTTTTCCCTGAGTTGCATGGATCTAAACAGGCTTGGCCTCGCAGAGTACTCAGAGCCTCTGCGGCTCCCTCCATTATGCAGGAGGGATCAGATAATTTCATGATTGTTTACATACATCTGCATTCCATATCAGCTCCAATTTGTGCTTTTGACAAAACCAGCATGCTGGTATTTCTCGGAAATTTTGCTTTCCCTTAACCTTTTCTGTGCAGACTAGAGAAGATCCTCTGTCCCCCAGGCAAAAGTGGAGCTGATGTGCAGTAGCTGCCTGCCTGTCCCAGCAGCTGGGGGCTGCCCTTTGATAAACCCTCAGCTGGATGCAGACGGATGGTCTCTGGGCTCCCCCACTGGGGTTTCTCAGCTCCAGAAGCAAGGGAAGGGCTGTGGACATCCCTGCTTCATTGCTTACATGAACATATGGTGCAAATTGCAGCTGCAGTAGAGCCAACTGCTCTGTGCAGTGAGGAAGGAGATGCTGGCTGGTCCCTCCACCTCTGTATACTGCTCCATCTTGGGCATCTACAGTGCAGCAACCAGGGGACTGAGCAGGCAGAAATTTATTGTGTAGCAGCAAATAATTCTAGCTGATCTTTCTTAAGCAGGTGGTGTTTAGTGGCAGCTTGCCTTGCCTTTCTTTGTTTTATTGATTTGAGGTTGCTGCAGAGTTGTTCAGGTTAAAAGAGAGAGGAAAAAAAACAGGCAATGGGGGGATCTTAGAGCTGGGGGATCTTAGAGCTGTGAGTTCTCCACTGAAAGGCTTTGTGGGTCATGAAAGGAAACTTGATGTAGTGTTCTGAGTGTGACACTTTTGGGAATGATCCTGCAGCTAGGGAAAGTGCATGGGAAAGGTGTGATGCAAAAAGAGATGATCTTCAGCCACATTCTGCAAGTACCTTCCACTTTGAAGCCTGCTGTGACTGCACACCCTCTTTGAGCCTAAAGGCACAGCAGTGGGCAATCCTGGGCTGCTGAGCTGTGTGGTGTTTGCAAACAGAGAACTTGCACTTCCCAAGCCAGACCTATATCGCCCATCAGCTTGGCAGTGCTCATCTGGGAAAGGAAACAAGACCAGGGTGCTGACAGATGCTGATGGTGTAGCTGGGACTAAGGGCTGGAAGCAACCACTTCACTTGCAGGTAACTTGGAAACATCTGGGTTGGGTTGGGACTCTGGGTGCTCCCCAGAGAGCTTCTGTGAGATTTAAGGTGTACTTGTGGGATGTCAGGGCATGGAGGTTGTTTGAGGAAGGCTGGGCACCCCAAAATCATGGGGAACCTTATTCAAGGTGTGGAGTTCTGTAAGGAAGCATGTGAGCCTAGTCAGGAATCATGAATCAGTTTGGGTTAACTCTGTTCAGATAGCCCCATGACCCTGTCAAAGAGCTGCTCTCTCAGGGAAGGAGGTGGGAATAGCCCCAGCAAACCTATATGACTAGGTGGACCTCTGTTCTCAGGAAAAATGAGTGTGACTGGTGAAACCATTATAGGGTGTCTCTTTCTCACTACAGAGGCTGGATCCTGGAAAGCACGCAAAGCACAATATGCAAAGGTTAGCCATTAGCTTAGTTTTTATTTACTGGGGTGTAACTCGAGAATTAAAATATAACATAGAAGTTGGTCCGTTCCCAGTAAACAGTGGTTTGGGAGAAATGAGAACATCCTTCCTTTCAGACCAGGAAATACAGAAAAATAAATCTTCTGTTATCTCTTCCTCTAGAGAGCAGAGCTGAAATGACATGCCTCCTCTTTCCCCTCATTGCTGGATTGCTCTGATTGTTGTGATGATTGCCTCAATCCATAAGAATTTTAAGAAAAATACCTTTTGATTAGTCAGTCCAGCCTCCCACAAGAAAACTAGGTATCCTGAGTCAGCCAGGTAAGCATCAGCTTTCCCAGCCTGCTGAGGGAGGAGGATGCCCTGTGGAGCCAGTCTCGGGGTTTGGGGCAGAGCAGGCTTGGCTGTGAATCACCCAAGAGAGTGCAAGCATTAGAAAGAGGAAAAAGATGAGAATGAAGAGGAACACAAACTGTACAAATGGTAGCAGCAGCCATGTCTAGGTACTGCTCTCTAAATGAGCCTTTTCTGGGAAGAAAGTTGCATCAGCAAATAAGAGTTAGCATTTACCAAAGCCCTTCCAGTTGCATGTGTCATTTCTTCTTCACTGTTGTGGGGTATGCTGCAGCCAGCGTTTCATATGTCTGACCAGTAATTAATTAGGAGAGGATCAATGCTGATAATTCCCTGTAATCCCTTCTCTCTCATCTTTTTGTTCCATAATCCTTTTAATGCTAGCAACTTGGGGGGTGGGGAGTGGCAGGGGCGGTGGGGGAAGCCTGAGGTGTGGTGTGGTACTGGTGCTGGCAGAGCCTGGCTTTGTGATGCCAGAGCATCCCTCTGCTACCCTCCAATGGCATCCCCCGAGGGAAGCATCCCAAACTGGGGGCAGCTCACAGGGCAGCATAGGAGGGGAGAATTTTCCTGTGGGGAGAACAGGGTTGGGGGGCAATGAAACAGGGGTAGGGTAGACAGCAGAGACCCTCTCCAAATGCTGACAGATTTCAGTTTAACCTCAGGATCTCCACTGACCAGATCTCTACAATGACCATTAGGAGATCCTTTATTTGCCTCCAGCTCTCTGTCATCCTTCTTGTCATACCATGAGGACATTTAATCAGTGCTCTCCATCACCTTGTGATCTGAAGAGGGACACTGCCATCCAAGGAGGTCTGATGTCTGCAAAGGTCCAGGTTCTGGCAGCACAGAGGAGATAGAGAAATAAGTCCTGGATGGGAAAACAAGTGGGAGGACTTGGCTGTGGGTAGAGTGCAGAGCTGCTGCTGGGTTCAGGTGTGTGGGGGAGGAGTGGTCATAGATGGTGGATTTTAAGCAGAAGAGGTTTAGGAAATGAGAAAGCTGGCATCTGATGTGTTAGTGACAGCTATATTAGCTCTACGCTTCCGTATGAATTAGCCAACATGAGTGCTGCTAACACTGACCCCCCTTTCTTTCCAGGTCAGGAGGAAATGGAGAGTGTTGCCAGCCTTCATGACAAAGTGTTCGGATGTTGAGAAAGCCCGGCACTAAATCATACTCCAGTCTACAGGAAAGTTGTTCATGTTCCACAGCCCAACATTCTCATTTCCCTCTAACTCAACTTTTTAAAATACTTTCTTCCCCAACAGCTGGAAGAGGAGATGTGAACCTGCCGATTCCAGGGACTAAGTGGGTCTGAAGGGCCTTTTGTTTGATCAGAGCTGTGGTTATTACCCCTGACAGTCCACAGGAAAGGAAGTCTCCAATGTGTGTTTGACTGAGTTAAGGTGCCTTTGATTCAAACTTCTCTTTATCCCATTTAAACTACAGATCATTTCCATTCACAGTGAGAGGAAACTAAATAATTCAGTGCCAGACAGCAGCATCGATGCAGCTGGAGGTATGGGATGCCTTTATCATGCAGAAGACATGGCCATGTCTGCTTGAAGGGAGGGAGTTTCGTGAGATGCAGGGCTCTCTGGGATGGATGAAGTTTTGACCCACAGTAGCACATTATGATGGAGCAGCTAGAAAAATGCACACGGTGCCTTATAGACTGAACAAGGGCCATTTGCTGTCACAATCCCTAAATCCCCTCTCTCTGTGTGTTTAGTAACACAGATGTCTATAAAGTAAATGCCAGCTGATTATCAGAAAACATATTTGCTGAGCATGAACACAACTTTGTAATAATTGAACACCAGAGCTAAACACTGACTATGTGGTTTTATAACTTCAGAGGGTTATAATCTGAAGTGTACGAGGAGAGGAGAGGAATAAACTCTTTTGCCCCTGTATCACAGTGCAAATCCAAGCTGAGTCCCTGGAATTATTGATATCTAGTGGCTCCTGCTCGCTTCTGTTGAGGAGGTAGATGGAAGTCTGTTTCCTGGATGACACGCATTGTGTTTAATTCTTCTCTCCTGTGGCTGTGGATGGGCTTTCACTCAACTTACAGCATGACAGCCAGCACAAAGGATGGCCAGAAACATGGTGTCCACAGCAGCCTGGAGCCTCCTCCATCCCATGTCTCCCTTTACAGATATGTGTTTGGAGATGACCATGGATATTCACTGACCTGCAAAAGCAAGCTGGGAAAGCCTCTAGCAGGTTTGCAGCTGTTTCCAGCTGAATGACCATCATCTAGCCCAAACAGGGCCATTTTCTTCAAGACAGTCATCTGTGCGTTCCTTTCACCTCTGTACAGTTAGGAGCGCATGGGCTTCTGTTCATCCTGTCTTTGTGCTGAACTGCAGCTCTGCTGTGGGCTTTTTTCTATGCATCATTTAAAATAGCACAGAGTTAAACATCTATTTTAAAATAGCTTTGTTAAAAAAAGAAAAGCTTACTCCCCATGGTAATCAAAGGAGGAAAGAATAACCTCCCCGCAGCACCCGCCAAGTTTCAGGTGAAGGGGACTATGTGAGAAATAAACACGGTGCCTCGGCCTGACACTTCCGATGGGGTCAGGTTTTTCCTGCACTATAATGAGGTCTTGTTAGGAAAGTGGGAGCGGTGAGGTATGCTCCTTTCTCTTGGATCTCTGCATTTCAAGCTGCCTGCAGAAGGAGTGCGATTGGGGATAGGAAAGAAAAAAAAAATCACTTGTTAGATATTTCTACCTTGGGCTTGGATGTTCTGAGGATACAGCAGTGAAGAAAGAAGAGATGGGGGCAGGGGTAGCAGGAGGCCAGGCAAGCTCTGCAAATAGTGCTCATCTTCCCCCTCTTGCTTTTTTGTGCCAATCTTTGTTGGTGCCTCCATTAGATGTTTTAACTTCACTTTCTGTGATGAGGAACCTGGGAGATGTGTTGGCAAAAGCTTTGCTTTCCTGGCAATAAGAAGGCTATACAGATTTGGGGGCTCTTGTGGCATCTAAGTGGATGGGGAGGGGGAAGGAATCCAAACTTTCAATCAAGCCCTGCCAGCTCTTTTCCATTCGAGAGGAATGAGGCTTGCCTCGTTAAAGGCAGAGTGCGAGTGAGAGCGGGCAGCGTGCCAAGAGCCATTTGAGAGGCAGGTGAGACTTTCTGAAGTAAGAAATATCCATTCCACTCTAAATTGAAGTGTGTTAAATAAGGATGCTGTTCAGTGCTAATAAGGCAGGGAGTGAGCTGGAGAGCACAGCTGGGGTTATGGCTCTCGGAGAGCACAGAGGACCCGCGTTTGGATTTGGCCGCTGCTCTGACTGCGTGCAGGGAAATGAGCTCCAGGCAGGTGTTGCCCTACTTCCTGAGGATGCACATCAGTCAGCAAAGGCATGGTTTGCTTGACTTAGGGTTTTTTTTAGCATTTGAGCCCTAGGGTGGGAGAGATGGGGGTTGTGGAGGTCACAGCTGAGTGTGCAGAGGGACAGGGCTGGGTTTGGAGCTGGCATAATGTGGAAAGCTGCAGTGATGGACTGCAGCATTTGGACTTTCCACACAGGGATAGGAAAAGCTAGCACAGCACCTGCTTTCATTAGGCTTTCCTCTACCTGCAGGTCCCAACCCTCAACAGGAGAAATGCTCTCTTTTTTTTTTCTTATTTTAATTTTTAATTTCTCTTCTTTTTAAAATGATGAAACATAGAAGAGCAGATGCAAATTAACACATAAATTCAGGTTGCAGGATGTCACCAAAAAGATAGGTTGCACAATAATTAAAGAGCATGAAATTTTCCATGAGATATTTTTTAGTGTGCTCTAAATAGCCAATTGCTGTTTCTTAAATATTCAGTAATTACTGTAACTGGATTCAGTTTGGCTTGGAATTTAATAAGACCTTACTGGAGAGTCTATTAGATCACCAGGAGGCTGGTGGGATAATTTAACAGTAGTGCCTGTCTCTGCTTATTGATTGTGTCCAGAAGGCAGTGCAGTGGTGTCCAGTCAATAGGACACGAGAAGGGGGCATGAGGCACAACCTGCCCCTCACTCCACTGCCACGGGGGCTGAGGCAAGCCCTAGGGGTGCTCATCTCTGGGCTGGGAGGGACTTTGTGCTCCACAGAGCTCTCCTTCCCAGAGCCTTCCCTTGATTTTATAGGCAGAGCACCAAGGTGCGGGGGTGGGGATGTGTGTTTGCTTGGGTTTGCTCAGCTCTGCCTGAGCTGACCTGGTGCTCAGAGGAGCCCTGTGCTCTTTGCAGTGACCCTGAGTCTGGTCTCTCCGTGCTGTCCCAATATACTGGATCCTTGAGGTCTGTTGCCAAACCTTCCTACCCGCTCTGTGTGCACACACCCTGGATATTTACCTCATGACATAGTGGAGAAAGACTCTTTGGGAAAAATGCTATTTCCACTCTTGCTGGAGGGTGGTTCGGAAAACATGAGCTGCCAAGTACGTGTTTCCCGGAAACAATACAGAGCTTAGAAAATTACCCACAAGGAAGGGATGTTGCCTGGGCACAGCTCTGCTGTGGGTCAGCTCCAGGGAGAGGGAGGCTGGTGCGGGTGGGCAGCTCTGCTGGGCTGCCCTAGAAGGGGCCGCATTGTCCAGGCGGATCTTTTGTCAAGTTACTTCCAGGTTTTGTCTTGGGTTGTCTCCAGGATGTCCCTGGACACCTTCTGGAAGTTGGCTCAGTTTAGGAGCCTTGCCCAAACGGCAGCAGGGATCAGACTGCACATTCCCAAGCAGAATGCCCCAGCTGGCTCTACACTCCTGAACATCTCCACCTGCTTTCTTGATGTACCTCAGGGCACACATCTCACAGCAGCAGATGATATTGCTCTGGCAAGCTTCTGGGCACCCCCCCACAATCATCTCAGATATTTAGGATTGAAAAATTTGCCAGCCCTATTTGGCTGGAGTGTCTTGCTCAGTGCTTTGAGGTCATGCATAAAATGCACTACTGAAGGACTGGCAGGTTGGGTCCTGCCAAAAGCTGAGCTTGTGCAGTCCTGGTTGCTCTTAAAATATGTGCCTGGGAGACATGCTCTGCTCTGAGACAGGAAGGAGACAAATTCCTTTATCGTAGCTCAGACCTGCACTCCCAGCACCAATCAGGGTAAGTCCAGTATGTCTAAGCAATGGCCACACATCTCTTTATGCTTGGAAGTGATAAGCTCTGGTTTAAGGCTACAATAGTGGATTTGAAATTTCTATTTCCAAACATTGCTTCTATAATTAGGTGGTTTTGTATTGTGTGCCTCTCCCCCAGGAATGGGGAAAAAACCTCAACAAACCTGTGAGATATTTTCGCACAAGTTCCTGCCCTCCAAAATGGAAAAACAGACTTGGGGGCTGAAACAACTCCAGCTGCTTAGCTCATTTCATTGTTGCAAGTGAGGAACAGGCACTTTAGAAAGAAATGCTTCTTTTAATTGCAAACCAGCTTTCCGTGATAATTTATTTCTTTTTCCTCCTGAATGAGATTTCATCCTGACCTCAAAACCACAACCCTTTGGATCACGCAGACAGGGTGTCACAGGATTATTTTACTCAGGGAGGGAGGCTCAATTCCACAAGAATTCCTCTATATTCCCACTGCTTGAACTACAGTTGCCTGATCTTTCAGAGACATAATCTAAGTGGACCTGCATCACTGGAGCCCAATTTAATGTCAAGGCATAAATTGAAGGATCAGGATTGCCTAGCCACAATGAAATCCTGTTCACAGATTAGGGAGTCCTGGCTGAGCAGCCCTAGAAATTGAACTGGGGGACTGGACTAAATCAATTTGATTCACCCTAAGGACAGCGATGCTACTGAAATGCATAAAACAGAAAAGGGCAGGATCTCCCATTACCATGAACCTAAATAGGGGATGAGCCCTTCAAAAGTGCAGCCTGACCTTTTCTAGCTGCGATGTCCTGAGTGCTGGCTTCACTCTCTGTCCGTTCCCTTTATTCCCATTCTTTTCATCCCCTCCTCTTCCCTTTCCTCAGCTCAAGTAGTGGAATTTTTAGGCTCTAGGTTAAAAGGAAATAATGATGGTCCTGAAAAGGGAACTGGCTTCTATACAAAGCTTAGTGTGGAGCTGGACCAGCCACATTCCTTGGCAGGGAACCTGGATGACCTGAGTGCAGTTTAGGTACTCTTGAGAAATGGAGGGAGCAAACCAGTGTCCTCCTGAAAGAATATTCCATAAATGAGGCCTCACTAGGATCTCAGGTGGAGAAAGAAGGGTGTTGAAATGAACATCTCCTGAAAGAGAATGTGTTGTGCCATCCTTCCACCAAGTGCTTTGTGGATTATCTCCCTTTCATGGGAGAAATCAGTGATGTGGAGCTCGAGCACGTGCTCATTTCATGCTCTGTATAGCAGCTCCAGAGGGGAGAGGGATGGGGAGGATGGGAGTTGATGCCACAAGCCATGAGCCTTGCTCTCATAACTCCTGAGCTTGCTCATGGGACAAGACTCCACTTAGTGCAGGGGGAAAAGCAAGCTCCCATGAAGCTTGTTGTGCCTCCATAGGAACAAAAACAATTGGAAAACGGGGACTAAGCACTGTTCTTCAAGCAGAGCAGTTCATGCAGGAAGGCAAGGGATGAGGCTCAGGAAAAGCCTCCTAGCCTGTTCTTCTCCCACTGCTCAGCACATCATTGCCTGCACTTCTCTGTGGCTGCCAAATGTGACTGGAGTATGGCTGGGTCAGCCTTGCTCTGATGCAGTAGGAAAGCTGATAGATGCTGCAGTTGCCTGCAATGGGGCTTGAAAATCCACAGCCTGTGAATGACCCTGGCACAATCCTTGGTCCCTGGGAAAGCAGTGCTACTCCTGCTTCAAATCATGACCCTGCAGCTGTGTCTTTGATGGAGGATGCACAGGGAGTTTACTGAACAAATTGTGTGGACATGTACACTCATACCCCACACTTGGAAAGTTGAGATCAAAGGCATCTTCTGTGGAATTTCTTCTACCCACAGTATTCTTGGAAATTGCCCCTCTGCCTGAAGTGTTTGTATACAATAATGACTGGCCCTTGTTCAAAACACTAGCTGGTGGGAGATGGCTCACCACAAGGCAGTCAACAGAGCAGTCTATCACAATTCAGATGTGGCTTGATCAAATTCAAGGCAGTATAAGATGTGGAACAGATTACAGGATCATATAAGCCACAAACCACATTAAAAGCATAGGGACAACAATAGATATTCTGCTCTCACACTTAAACATGATCCTGAATGAAAGGATTTCCCCTGCCTCCAGCCCTTCTTCCCCTAAAGCAGGATTTCTGTCTCCAGAAAATGCCATTCAGTTGCACGAAGAGCCTTGGGAACTGTGAGCATCTTTGCATAACAATGTAACGTCAAACAAATTCCTGCCTGCTCCTTGTCTACCACCTGATGTATTGTGCCCCAAAATGGTTTTGAATACCTGCCACCTCAGCAACACCTGCTGGCTATGAAAGTAGCAATTGCAGAGGCAGCTGTGAAAATGAAAAGTAAAATGGGGTGGAAGAAGGAGGGGAAAAGCCAGCTCCATGGTGTGCTGAAGTGTTGGGAGGCTGGAGGGAAGAGGTAGGCCAGCTGGGGATAGGTTTTGTTCTCCACTTTCCAAATGAGAGATGATGTCCCTCAAGTGCCATACAAATGAGAAATGGTGTGGAAGAGCTTTCTAATCATTAGTGATTGTTAATCAGTTCATTAACAGTGATGGTCGGCATTTTTTAAGAGGGATGAATAGTTTTCCTCCAGAGAGTACAGCCCTCTCTTGCTGTGGCCCTACCATTATCTGTGGATGTGTGTGTGTGTAGGGGCAGAAGAAGAAAAATAGGGTGTTTTGGCGCCCAGGCCCTGATACTGAGCCACTATTTTGGTTCTGGCAGCACCCTCAACCCCTTGGGTGCTGTGTTGAATCCCTGGGAGATGGGGAATCAGGGCTTCCCAACATATCTAAAGCAGATGTAATTAAAGCCTTCCCTGCCTGCCACAGAGCATATGGGACATGTTAGCAGAGTAATTAAATTTTGTGAAGTGAGTCTTTGCTGGAAAGCTGGAGGGTGGGTCGGTGGGACCAGGGAGAGCAGCAGTGCTGCCTCTCTTACCACCTCCGGCCCTTGCTCCAAATTGCTCCTTGTGTGACAAGTTGAGGAAATAATTAAGTGGTGGCTCATTTGCATTATTTGTTGAGTTTGTATGTATTAAAAATTTTGAGGGAAATTGGTCAAGCTGTACAGAAGTTGCAGATGAAATAGAGGCATATTTATGCGTGTGTGAGTTCTAAGCAGAAAGGCAGATGTGGGGACTGGAGAGCAGAAGGGGCAGAGAAGGGAATGGGGAGAACAGAAAACATGGTTCTTGCAGACATGGGTAAAAATATGTTCAGTGCACAGTAAATTTGGCAATTAGTGGAAAATTACAGGATGATGGAAACTGCTCATGAATTGGAGTCAGTGCACATCTCCAGTGAGCCATGGAGGGAGGGTGATCAGAGAGGCTGGAAGTGTTGGTTTGCAGGTTTCAGAATAGGACATGTCTTTTCTTTACCGGGTGAAACTTTCTGAGACAAAATCTTTACATGTTAAACTTACATTTTGATATAGTCTTTGTCACTTAAAATGAGAGAGATTTTTCTAGAAAAAAAAAAAAGGTTAAATAATAACTCAGTTTAAACAAAATTCCTGTCAGGATGGAATGAGTCATTTGTAGTTGTCCCACATTAAATGTTGTTTTGTTTTACTTCCCCCCAAAGCTGAGATTTGAGGCAAATCATGCTCAGTTTATGCATCATACTGTTTTCTTTGGTCCAAATCTTCTGGTTTTGCCTATTGAAGTTGGTATTCACCCCACATTGTGTTTGTGCAACTCTTACAAAGGAGCCAGTTCTCATAAACACCCAGCTTCCAGCAGTGATGATTGTGGAGCTTACTAATACATGGAATGGGTTTATCTCTTCCTGAGAACACATCTGTAATGACCTCCTCTTTTCTCCCTCTTCAAGATGCTTGTAGAGCAAATTGTGGATTGGGAAGGCTGGAAAATGGTGACCAAGCGCTGACCTCTCTGAAATGATTGCTGGCTCCAAAGCTTTTGTCTGGGGCAGTGGTGAGGGAAGGGAGTAGGATTGCACCTGGGCTGCTGGGACATGGTAATCCCTGTTGGGCACAAGCACAGGGCAGCTTTCAAATATCACAGGCTATCTATTTGAAGAAGAGCTCCCTAATTATCCTCCTGATTGATGAGAGTGACAGCCTGCTGTGCCAGTCCCAGCTGTATGGCTGCAGGTCTCCCAACACCCCTTGGAAGCTGAACTAGGGAGTGGGATGCAGGCTCTGGCATCCCCTTCTCCCTCCTTCAGGGCACTGCACCCCTCATAAAACCCCTTCCTATGTTCCAGCAGCCTCAGCTGACAAAGCCTGAGCACAGGCCTTGCTGTAGGTTAGGTGTGACACTGTACCTGTGATGTGTTTTGGGTTTTGCAACACATCTGAGATGTGCAAGGGAAGGGAGAGGGGTTTGTTTTGGGTAAACCCTCTTGTGGTGTTGAATCTTCGGAACTGCTGAGGCACAGAAAAACACATCCACAACAACAATGTTTACTTGGTGTACTGGAAAAATTACTCTACCTGATCATCCACAGGATCTTGGATCCCCTCAGCTAGCTGGGAGAAACAAACCCACACGTATAGGCAAACTCATTCTTTTATCCTGTTCTGAAAGTGATGATGAGGCAGGAGCAAGGCTTTAAGTGAAAGAGTGATGCTGAAAAGTGGGGTCACAGCAACTGTTTGCCAAATGAACTCTGTCTGGCTACATATTTGTTTAGCATCTGCTTCAGCATCTGCACCACTCCTTTCCTGGAGATCCGTTGCTTCAGCTGGAGGGGGTAGCTGTGACTGAGGGCATGAATCTCCTCATACAGCTGCCAGTTCTTCCCGGTCAAGGCATTTTTTCATTGAAAACGAGACATGTGCATATCAAAACTGCTCCTGAGCCGAAAAAAGCACCATTGGTAGTTTTGAATGGTAAAAAGTTCAGATGGTTTCGGTGTTCTTTTCCTCTTATTTCCAGGTAGAAGTTATAGATTGGAGACTCCCCACAAGCCATTAAAGCTCCTACATTTATCATCAATTCTTCCAAAATACTGTCTTCCCCAAAGTGTTTGTTCATCTTTTTGAAATGCTTCCCTTGGTAGTTTCCCTTGCCTCTCCTGGAAGCTGCTCATGAAGAGCAGAGCCTTCCCTGCACCTCATCTCATCTTGGTGGGTTATGGTTTAAGGTTGTCAGGCTTGTGAATCTGCATTAATAGTTGATACTTTGGAAATCTGCAGTCAATGGATCCAGATCTTGTGTGCCTCTCCAAACTTCCTGGTCTCTAGACACTCACTAGTTCAGCATGCTCAGGTATCCTTGGCTATCCTTGGGTACAAAAGGGCCAAACATCACGATCTTACCTGGCATCCATGGCAGCCTGCTGATCTCTCCAGTGGCTGCTGCAGCAGCATGGTGTGAGTTGTGCCAGCCCAGCCTGATGTGTGCCCTGTGTGCTACCGAGCCATAGCCAGAGAAGCTCTGACATATCTTGGGAAAATTCAGGTGCAGTTTGGGGTCTGGCTTTGCAAGGATGCTGTACCCAAATTCAGAGAGGAGCAGGGCCTCACTACGGCCATAAAGTTGTGCTTGATGCTCCTCTCCAACAGCACATGGGTGTATCTGGGAGGGAGTTAAAGCTGTCAGAGGGCTCCTGACTCTGTCAAAACACACAGTGAGTAAAATGCGCCACCATCTCTACTCCCAATTCCCAACTCTTCCAGAATTAAGGGGATCAGCAGCACTTGCATATGGCAGCCCCATGTCACCCCTATACTTGCTGGCTTTTTAGTAGTCCAGGGCAGATTTGTTTTGTGCAGCACCATCCAGCAGCAGGGGCTGCAGGACCTTCCAAGGCCAAAGGAACACTCCCTCACTTGAACTGCAGGCCAAAAGGATGGAGAAAGTTTGTTTAATGAGCATGTGCCTCATTTGCTCAGGAGGATGAAGCTGCAAACATCACCAGGCTGTGAATAATTTCCCTACTGTGCCAAAAATGACAGGCAGCTGTCAACACATGAAGAAAAGATGGATGGGAAGGGCATGATGGAGAGAGTCACCTTGGATGGAGTGATGTGGCACCGTCAAGTGCCTTTGCTCCAAGGAGACTTGAGATCGTGCTGGTCAAGGTGTCTCCATCTACAGAGCTCCCGCTTTCTCCTTGTCTTGGCTTAGATGGTAGAAATTTCATGTACAATTTGCTTTGCAACATGACAACCTGGCAACTGTAGCGAGAGAAATGGGTAGTGAAGAAGAAATATGTAACTAGGTCAGTCTGCTTCACATTACAGCTTCATCCTTTACCCAGGGAGGAGTTGTGGTCTTTGCCCGCCCCTCACTGTTCCCATTCAGTCACTTGATGGGGTTTCCAGCTACTTTGAGCCTGCAACCTTCAGATCAAGACTTTTTCTTTTTTTTCCTTCCTTAACTTGGCTTTCACGTTCGACTTTGCTTCTTTCAACTTATGTTCAGAGGCTCACAGTGGAAGAAACCTTTTGCTGTATTTAATTGTAAAAGTTCCTTCCCTATAAAAGTCTTGGCAAACTGGGCTGGCTCAGTGGTTAGTTCTTTGCTCTCCTCCTTGCAGGGGCAAAGTTCAGTTACTTAGCATCTGGCTGCTTGTTCCTTAATCCAAGAAGGAGTTTTTAATCACAGTAGGACTGGATGGTTTGGCCTATTCGCAGCAGGGCTTACAATGCCAATTGCCATTAGGTCTCTTGTTCAAATATGGCCTGGATTGCTAGCAAAATTTTAACTGTTTTGTGGCCAGTGATGAGGAGTTGCTGGACTCAGCCTGTGTGCTGATGGGTGCATGTGCCTGTTCCTGTAAACACATCCATTAAGGGAGCACCAGGACATTTCCCATTGCCCTTTTTGTACCCCCTTACTCATAGTTTGTGCTATTTGCCTATGACCAAGGAATGCATTGGGTGGACAAGGTCAAGCCCTTGCAGATGTTCTTGAAGACTGAGGGATACAGACAGGGCCTGGTTTGTCCTCCAGGGGTGGAAAGCATCCTGCCTCATTTAACCCTCTGCACATTCCCCTGTGGCCAGATGAGCAGAGCTGTCCTACTGCAAACCTTTCCATCTCTCTTGTGTAAAGCCCTCCTCCACAGCATTTTGGCTCCCCCCACTGAGGCTACAAACTTCCTCTTCCTTGTGATAATCTTCACTGATGCCTTCCTGTGTTGTCCTCCTTTTCTTCTGCTCTGTCTGGAAAGACAAAGCAGCCCAGCCAGGCTGCCTTAATTGGCTTTGGAAACTGCTGGCTCGGTGTCGTTAATACTACCACCAGTATGAAGGTAGAGATGGTACATATGGGCTGTTAGTAAGCATGTTAATTATGGAGAGGTGCTGCATTACTCACTGCAGGCTAGATCCTGCCCTCTGGCAAGTGGCCCTGTCATCACTCTGTCCTCCCTGCAAACGGGTGCCGCGGGCAGAGCGCATCCTTCCGCTGGTCCATATGTGCACATGTGCCTGGGTGGGGAAGCTTTGTCCTTCTCTGGGGCTGGATCTGACAGCAAAAGGCAGCAATACTTTGGGTAAGGCACTGGAAATCATCAGGAAGAGGAGCTCTGCTTGTCAAATATTAGTGAGCATTTTAGAGGCAAAACTGTTTTTTTTCTTGTTCTTAATGATTCTAGTACAACTCAGGCTCAGACAGTATTTGCAAACCACAGGGAGAAAAAGATTTAAAAACAACAACAGAAGAGCATTAACAGGAAATAATCTCATCAGCCCAAACTCTCCAGCAGTGCTGAAGACAAGAAAATGATGCCTTTTTATTAGCCTTATTGTCTTTAATTAAAGCATTCAGCAGAACCCTCTGATAATGGACTGCAAGTGAGGTCGGCAGCATTTGTAATAACACAATACAGAGTTCAATTAAGTTACACTTTTTAAGCTTTTCATCTCCAGTTTAAATAAGCTCATGATACGTACAGAATGATTGCCTTTCTGAGCCAGAGAAAAAGGTGGGGGGGGGGCATAGGGGCTTGGGAGACAAATCACTTGTTGCTGTATAACTGATGTTATAAACTCTCACCAGTTCCCCACAGCATTTTCATGTGTTCAGCCAGCTTATAGGGGTGGTTGTAATTTGGCTGCTATACTGCAGCCATTAGGTATGGCTTTCCATACCACAGTTTCCTATCACTGTGGGCAACCACTGCAGGTTTCCTGAGCCTGAACCTTTAGAAAATATATTTTGGTGGTTGCAGTACCTAAAGAACTCTAAACAAACATGGGGATCAGAGATGGCAGAAGAAAAGGTCAGAGGTCCAGGTATAACCATTTGAGCTGAAAGACTGTGGATGATTGACAAGCAGTTGATATTTGCTGCTCCTTCTTTCCCCTGCTCTTTTGAATTATTGGTCATAAACCACCCTGCAGTCACACTCCTGCTGTGTCAGAGAGAGAGAAGCCAAGAAAAGACCCACATGGCTAACACTTAACTTTATCTTCACCATTAAGTAATGCTAAATTAGAATGAAATCACTCTGGTAATACAGGTGACAGCTATATGTAGACCAAATGAATTCCGTATGATCAGTGCTTGTTAAAGAGGCACATCAGCAGAATTCATGATGATGGGACACTTACTGTGCATATAACTCATGTGCACACACAGGAAACTCATGGTAAATCTGGCTGGTGGTTTATGCCAGGCTTTATGAAAACAAAAAAAAGTGGCTTTTAAAACCTCTGCTCAGTTTCTCATGTCTCCCACCCTGATGTAAATTCGCAATAACTGAATTGCACTGCTAACCTCCTAGGGTAGCCTTAGGTGGGGAAAAAGGGATGTGAATGGGAAGCAAGGACTTTACCAAGGCTTCTGGAAGAGATTCTAGATGCTCCCATCTCCCATGCTGAGGCTGCCTGAGCTGTGCAGCCTTGTGCTGCCACCCAGAGATGGTCCTTCATGGCCTGGGACAGGAGCCAGTGGGACTGTGCTCCATGGATGGCAGTGGCAGCTCAGAGCAGCCAGCAGCTCCCTGCATACAGGCAAAGAGCTGAGTTTAATTCAGGATGCCTACAGATAGGGACTGCCATGAAGTTAATGTGGGACTGTTTCTGGGACACTTACAGCCCCTACTGATTGCTGTAGGCTTATATAAAAGGGAGGATTGAACAGTGTTTGGTTTCCATCACAGCTGCCCTCACAGGCCATGTCACTTGCTGCTTCCATTATGTGTAAAAAAGCAGTTTGTGGATAGGGGTCTATGCCCACAGAGCTTTAGCATGCGGGTTGTCCCTTCCAGGATGCTGGTGCCTGCCATAGTGGTATTAATTAGTGTGTGTTTATGGCACGAGAAAGTCCCTTTCCTTGTGCTGACTGTTACGTTGTGGTACCCCCATGCTTTGTCACACAAGGACAGCATCCCCTGCATACAGGCAAAAATTACAGGAAGATATAATTATCTCTGCCTCCTTACACCCTGGTTATACCTGAATACAGTTGATTTTTTGTGTTTTTACCATCTCTCATGTAGTGCAGCTATGTACTGGTAAACAGCTGTTCAGCTCCACCCTAGAAAAATAGCTTCAATAAAGTGCATTTCCCATACAGGTCATATATTGGTTAATCCATTCTTTTGGGACAACTTCCAGACAGGAAATGTGGAGGCAGAGGAAGTTGTCCCAGTAGAGCACAACAATGGTTAAATTAAATCCAACCCTGGCTCTCACTACCTGCCGTTGTTACTGAAATTAAAAGAGAAAGCAAAAGGGCTGAGCTGTACCAGGGCTGTGTCACTGCCACTGCTGAGTGCTCCATCTCACAGGGTAGCTGTTGGCAGTTTTATCCTGGAGAAAGTGAGTCAAGTTTTACATGGTAACATCTTAATTTCTGTGGTTCAACAACTGGTCCTTTTTGGTATTCTTTTGTTAAAACAATAGGGCAGTGCCGTACCTATGCTATATTCTAGTCAAGGCATGAGAGATGGGTAAAGGGGGGACACTACTGTGACCAGCCCCCTTCATTCATGGTGTTAAATGAAACAGCAAAAGGGAAAAACACATTGGAGCTATCTAGGAACAGAACTGACCTCTGGTAGATTTTGGAGTTCAAGGAGGTACAAAAGGGGCTGCCTCTGACTGTTCCCCCAGATCAGGTATTTCACCAAACCTATTTGGGCCTATGGATATGACTTTATGTGGTCATGGCAGGAATCACTTCTGTGCAGACCCAGTCTGTTGCATGTTCCACATGGCTTTGCTGTTATTGCACCCTGACTGCTGCTGAGACAATTTCTTGCCTATTAAAATGTAGTTATGGCCTGGAAAGCGATAGTGTAAGAATGGCTTATCAGTGCTCTATAGCTATTTGCTCCAATCATCCATACCAAAGGCCTGAGAATGCTCCCAGAGAAGCCAATAAGACTTTTACCGTTGACTTCAAAGGCAGTAGAGAGCAATTTAGCTGCTGCCACCAGACAAAGCAGGTTCAGCTACAGCTGGTACTTCCACAGCTAACTTGGCTCTGAAATCCTGACAATCTAAATGTATTTTTGCTACATGGGATGTTTAAAAATAGACAAGACAAAGTAGCAGGGAAAACAGATTGCTGGGAATATTCCCTCCCTGCTAGGAGAAATGGACTAACTGAAGCTAGCAGGGCTTTTCCATCTCCAATGTGTACAAGTCTATGATTTTTGTCAGCAAACTAAGCACTTCTGAGCCCCAGGCAGCACAGAAAGCCGCTAAAAGCAATTTGGAGGTATCATAATTTCTCAATCCAAGAGTAACTTCTGGTTTTGCATATATTGTAGGGCTGTGGAAGATTCCCCTGAATCCAGTAAAATGCAGGGTCTGAAGTGAAGGTGGTTCCATGGATAGGAAGGGTAAGTCACAATAACGTGAAATTCTTGAAAGGGCTGCTATCCCTGCCACCTCATGGGAGCAGGATATCGAGCGCATGATGTAGAAAATCAAAGAGGCAGCTACCACTAATAAATCACCAGTAATGGGGGACTTTGCCTGCCCACATATAAGCAGGCCAAAAATGTTTAGTGAATCAATGTCTCAATACTTCAAATTATCCTCAGAACAGTAACTTTGAAGGCATGAAAGACTAGGGTGTTTGATTTTTTAAAAAATTTTGTTTTGAGCAATATGGAGAATGTAGATCAGGTCAAATAATAGCTTCCTACACACAAGTGGTCATTGTCTAGCTGTTTGTCACTCTCATGGACTTCCTCAAAAACTTGGGCAGGACCTCCAGTGTTTGGAAAGGAGAAACTAAAAGAAACTGAAGAGTAAAAAATAAAGTTCAAAAGTCAACCCCCTCAGACTATGTATAAAGACAGTTTACTCAGCCCATGTATGTTTTCAGGGTAAAGCGAGAGTGTTATGTGAATGATAGAAGGAAGGGATGCATAAGCTGGATAAATACCACTTGCTAGAAATGGAGCCAGTCTGGGGTATTCAGGAGAAAGGAGCACAGACCTGGGCAGGGCGCTGCTCTCTGCACTCTCTCTCTAGAGTGGGATTATTCAGACAGGAGAATGCCCTGGTTGAAAGCTGGAAGTGCCCCATCATTTCAGCAGGTGATTGCAGAGCAGCCCCTGCTGAGCTCTTCTCCTGCAGCCTGGGCTGGGGACTCACCCTTGCCTTAGAAGGGCCAGGGCACCCACCTCAGCTCCTCAAAGTGCTCTGCTCTTGCATTCAAGTGGACTCAACGCAAACCCGAGTGTTTCATTAGCCAGGTTTTCCAGCTGGGAGGAGAGGCTTTGATTGCATTGACCTTAATGTGAAATTAGAGCTGTTTAAGCAGGTAACAGCCAGACAGCTGGGTGCAGCCATGCGATGGAGGCGTTTGTCTCTATTTGCAGACAAGCTGTGTATGTGTTTCCGTTTTGCTCAACTTTTGCTGCTTGTTTATTTAGTTAATAAGAAGATAGCAATCTGCCTCATAGAGCCATGCAAACAGCAGAGCAGAGAGCAACAAAAAAAGGGCTTTTGTTAAACAGTTGGTGGCCTTACGGCACCAGTTGTGTTTCACCTGCCAGGCAAGAGAGCTGGAGGGAGATACTGGCTTTTAACAGAGATTTTCCCCTGGTGGAGCGTGTCTTTCTCCGTCAGTCCGGATACCAGACTGCTCTGTTCCCATCCCTAAGCTGGGCTTAGTCAGTAGTGAGAGACTGGGCAGTGTGTCCCATCTTCCTGCTTCTCACATCCAGCTTGATGTAGCTGTACAGGAGTTGCCAAATTTTTAGGTGGCTGTCCCTCAAGATGCAGACAGGAGGAAGTGACCAGACCCTCCTGTCCATGTTAGTGCTTTAGAGAAAGAAAGGAGAAAGAAGGCAGCATGGACAGCTGTTGCAAAAATTCTCCCTCATCCATCTCCACAGGAGGGCTAATGTTGCATTTCAGGGAAATGCTCTGCCACTGTCTTGTCCTCTGTTTCTGCACCCAGCAGTCCTTTCTGAGTTTTTAAGTGTCATTCTTATGGCCTCCTGCTTTTATGCATCAACCTTAAGCGTCCCAGGTGCTGCAAAGACTGAAACAGAGCTGCTGCTTTCTTGAGTTACCAATCTTCCCCTTTGGTGTTGGTGAGGTTGTTCCCCAGCCTCACCAGCTGTCCTGCCAAGGACGGGTGCTGCAGGCTTTTAGTAAACTAAAGATGGACTGAGAAGCTTGAACTCATTTTAGGGGATCATCAGGCAGGCAAGAGATTGACCCCTGATCCTGGGTTTGTATTGCAGGGATATGTAAAAGGACTCTGACTGCACTTGTTCACACCAATGTAAACTGTTGTCTCATCCCCATGCCTCTGCTTCCCATGTTTCACAGTGTATTCTTTGGATGTCTGAATTGCTGGCCTACGTGGATGTTCTAGCACTGATCCCAGAAACATTCTTTTTACAGAGCAGGTATTTGCACATCTGTGTTTACTTTCCCCATGCCTCACTGCTCATATGCGGACCATTTCTTCCCCTGGTGCTCTGAGTACTTTCCTGCAGTGTGAGGGGCTTGAATAGTAAATGAAAGAGCAAAGAGAGGGAATCTCCTTGGGAGCTCTCTGAAATTAACCAGGGAAAGCAGTGGCAGACATTTCCCAGTGGGCTTTGACCCAGAGACGGCTGGAGGCAGCAAAAGTCTCCCAGAAAAGACTAGTTTTCAGACTGGGTCCCAGTTGTGTAGAGAATGCATTAGGGAGCCCAGCCCCTCGTGCTGGGCGCTTTACAGACACAGGACAGGACAGAACGTGCACATGAACACACACATATCCCTTCTTGCATGTTTATACATTAAATTAGATGCCTTTGAATCTTCAGTTAATGATCTGCAATGTATTGGCTGGTCCTTTTGGAACACAAATGAACACATACTACCTAGTTTATCCTGTGCTTAGCTGCTAATTAGGAGTTTTTTAGGACATACAATTGGAGGTGTTACAAATTAACTCAATTGTGGACCAAGACCAAAGCTGTTATTTGCTTTGTCATAGCTATTGAAAGTCAAATAAACAAATAGTAGTGTCTTTTCAGTCTTTCCCCTGTGCTTTAGCACAGCTGTTCAGCAAAATAATAATAATTTCATTGTCTGCTTTCCAAAACTTTATGTTTAAAGCAGATCATAAAAAGTCTCCACATGGTTTACTTTGCCTAATTGTTACGAACTCAGGCTGTAAATCCCAGAAGAAAGAATATATCTTACTTAAAAAAACCCCCGAACACACAAAAAAGTCCAACCAAAAGAAAGCACATGAAGAATGAAATATGTTAGAGTTTGTCTGACTGTTTCTTATGATCTGAAGTTCTGAAAGAAGCCATTGGAGAGAAGTGCTTGATATCCAGAGGACTTTAGAGGAGTTTAGTATTAATTTCTCTGTGGCTCTTCTGAAAACTGAATGTAAAAAAAAATAAATCACGGTTGCAGGAAATTAACATAAATCAGAAGAACATATTTTTTTTTTCTATCTTTTTAACTTCAGAAGTTTCTTTTCCAGTTTCTCAGGAAGCCACCAGCCACATGATTTGGGATAGCTTACTTGTGTTGTATGCGCTCCTGGTGGCCAGTTCCACTTGGAGATGGCCTTGCCTCTCAAAGGTCTCTGTTCCATGGGAGGAGCAAAGGATGGGAAGGACAAGAGCCAACTGATGGGAATGAAGCAGAACAGGAAAAGCAAAATGAAGGGTGTCAAATGCCAGGCAGAAGACTGACTGTGGATCTGAAGCTATGAAACTTCACAGGTTTGCCCTCCTTCACCCCCATCCTTTTCTTTCATAAGCTTCTTTTCCCTTTACCTTGGTAGCATGAACATGAGTTACAAGGCAACAAATGGAAATAGAAATGCCTGTGGTCATGGTGTCCCCTAGCAGACAGGGGTAAGCTCACAGAGGCAGGTGAGTTCTCAGCCTTCAGCAGTTCCCTTCAAAGGTCACATCTAATTAGGATGATACTGGATTTTGACATTATTGATGTTTTTAGGAAGTTGGTCTCTTCCAAGGCGGCAAAGAAGTCCAGCTGGGAACCCATATGGAGAAAAATATATATAGTCCATAAACTTGTTATCCCTAGAAAACTTCTTGTATGTACTATGTGTGAGCTCACTCTATACACCTACTCTTCTCTACAACCTGATTTTAGACATTGCATGACAGATAGCTGATACCTGTCAGCATTTTAATATTTCTACTTGGAATCCACTTTGAGGCAGATGATGCTCTCTTTTAGAGAGGAAAATGTTTTCCTGGTCTTCCTGTAAGGTTTTGGTCACCCACAGCAGTCTCAGTCATCGGTGATTTCCACATGGTTTTCATGGGAAGATCAAATTCACCCTAATCTGATTATTTGCTAGAAAACACAACATGAGTGTTTGGAGATTATCACCAGTGAATTCCTTTAACACCCTGGCAGTGGCAATATTTGGGCACAGTCCAAGATTCAGTGTTGTGTCAGTTTGAGTTCTAACTTTAAAACAGTTTAATTTGGCACAGCAGATATATGTCCAGTTACTTCAACACAGATGGTGGGGAATAAGTTATAAAGGTATTGGAATGCTGCCTGAGGTAAGTACCCATATCCTCAGAAACACAGATTGGGTGAAGCAGACTGATCTCTTCCTTCTTTCAGTTCTAATATAAGTGGACTAATGGTGGTCATGGGGGTACATCCTGACCCCAGGAATGCCTGATCTTAGCTGAGGTGAAGCTACAGCTATAGGCACATGCACTTTAGCCCACCCAGGGGTTGTAAGGGTGGCAAAACTGCATTTTAAGCCTAGTTCAAAGTTGCTCCTGGAGAGAGGCACTGACAGCACTGCCTGAACATGCACCTGCATCTCATCCCTTGCTAATACAGGCATGAACTGATGTGCTCCAGGCTTAGCCTGCCCACACCCGAGGGCGGGTGGCCCCAGCCCACGAGAGATGCTGTTACACTGCCAGCTGGGTGCTCTCTTTGACAAAACTATCCTCTCACTTCCTACATTCATTCACTTGTCAAGAGCAGGCTCATTTTAACACTGTGGATTCTAAATTTTCTCTGATGTAATTATTGTTTGACACTGCAGCCTTTCCAAGCACCTTACATAAGGAAAAAGGGAGAATTAAATATGAGAAGCCTAAAAATAAAACTATTAAAAGGAGCAGAAGCTGTTTTGTGAGCAGCAGGAATGATGTGGTGCCTCTGGGAGATGGTACGTGGAGCCAAAGGAGATGTTCTGCTTTTAGGCAATCCCTTTTATTGTATTTCAGTGAAGTTCTGCACTTTTCTGAAGTTCTTAGGTGCAGGGCTTTTAGAAATGAGTCTGTTCTTTCTCTTTGCTCTTGCAAAAACCATGACTTTCATACCATTTCCCAAGTCAATCTTCTTGAACAGACTGCAGCCAAAATTTCCCTTCCCTAATTAACCTGGAATGGTTTTTGAAGAAGTTTTAGCCGCAGAGAACATCAAATTTAGCTCTTAGCCTGGAGCCAGGCTCTGGGCTAAAGAACACATGTCATTTTAGGAATTCATGCAGATGCACCTTGACATCTGGGATGTGATCTGTCACCTGCACACTTCCCTGCTGAGCTAACAAGCAGGAGTAGGCACTGCTGATGCTGCAGGTGGAGTGCAAAAGGTTTTTCCCATTTATTCTAGCACTTTTGTCCAAGGTATGTAAATAACTGCAGGACACTTTTTTGACAAATGTGAACCTCTTCTACTTGTTTTTGTCCATGTGTAGTTCAATCACCTCATCTTCCACTCTGGGTTGATTCAGAGGAGAGATGCTGCAGTATTTCCTGGGTTATGGTCCCGTAAATGATGGAGTTCTCCATTGAGACATTGTTTACCAGAGCTAACTCTTCTGTCATGTGAAAAGGCAGCCAAAAGTAAGTAACAGGTAAGGTTTTATTGTGTGATTTTGGAATGACCTTAATAGAGCCTGGTTTACACACATCTGGTGGTCAATACATGCTGAAATGCAGATATGGAGAGTGGGGCTGGAAGGGATCATATGCCTCAAGCAAGCCAGGATTGACCCAAGTTTCTCTCTCTGCAGTGACTGTAGAGAAGCTGACTGATTGCATTGGGCAAGAACAGATGAAGATGCAGCTAATGTCTTACTTACATCAGGTCCCTCTATGACTTCATGGGTTGAACACTCAGCATCTGAGGCATCAGTACCACAGCACTGTGATCCTTGATGCGTTCTTGAGCTTTCCCTTCTGCAAATCTGTGACTCATTTTCTCTGTTTGGAAGACACATGGAACAGACAAAGGAATAGATGTGCCCATGATGGTATCTTTCACAAAATCTAATTCTGACTGAAAAAAAATAAAGTCTTGATGAGCTACCTGTTCAGAACATATTTAAAAATAATAGAATATGAATAGTTGATAACTTTGAAATACTGAACCATCACCATTCATTCCTGACCTCTCCTTGCGAGCCCACTCAGAATCAAAGCAGAAACAGCGATGCAAAGCCAGGCTACTTTGAACCCTCAAGATTAATTTTTTGGGAAACTGTCTGTTGTCCAAGAAATATTTGTGGAAAATAACTGGGAGAATAATTTACACTAGCGATACCTTGTGGAAAATTGTAAACATCTGGGACACCATTCCTGGGAAGGAGAAAGTAGGCAAATCTGTTTGTGTCTGTGACTTACTACTTTAGCTCTGGTAGCCGCATTGCTTTTGGTTTGATGGGGGTTCTGTTGTTTTTTTTGAAAGAATTTACTCAAGAAAGAAAATATATTTTCCCTCTGGGATAAATAACCTTCTGTAATTGCACAACTCCACTGGTTTTTAATCAAGTCTGTGTGCCCACAGTAAGTGGTCTTTGGTTTTCTGGCCAAACATAAGTATTTGCAAGCTACATGGAAAACCTTTCCTCTGGAGCTACACAGCACCATAAGGTTTGTGGTTCCACAGGGGCTGATTTGCGCCAACAAGCAACAGGACATCATGTCAAATTCTGCAGAGTATAAGCCTTCACCCATATTAATATAACATGAATTTTCTAGTGATCCTATAACAAAAACCCTCTGAATATAAAGAAAGGCTGGCTTAGTTTCCTGAATTGCCTCTCAAGAGGGAGGAAAGACAGGGACCAAGAGTGATCTTCTGTGCTTGCTTGCCTGTTTGTTCTTAAACCTACTGAGGCCTAGTTAAATAGTAACACTGTTCAACTCTTCTTTTTTGTCAATGAACTCTAGCTGCTCTCAAAATGTGGTAGTTTCCAGACACGAGGGACACCAGTAGTGTATTTTAAATCTGACAAAGTCCTAAGAGCTTCCCCATTAACTTCTACAGGAACACAGCTATAAGCAGCATGAAGTTTCCCCCCAAGCCTACGGCACAAGATGGAGCCAAGTTTCCCCCCAAGCCTACGGCACAAGGTGGAGTCGTCTCACGCTTAACTTAAGATGACCCTGGTAAGGCTTGCCAAACCTCCAGGTCACAGTGCTCCAAAGGGAGCACGCCCCATGTGCTGAGCTGCTTTCATAGCAGGGGAAGGGCACAAGAGGAGCACAGAGGAGAACCCTGTCCCACTTTTCCCCTTTTCCAGCTAGTTTCTAAAGCTATGACGTTGAGAATGTTTTTACCTCCACCTTAATAAAATGGAACAATTTCAGCCTGAAATCCCTCAAAGTGTTGTTTTTACTTTGTTCTTAACTTTAGGGCTTCGGATTTTCTTGTTAATTACCAACAACCACTCTTCAGCTGCAGTATTAGCATGAGGGACAGAGTTGCCTCCAGAGGCCATTTAAATTAAACACAGACCTACTGCATAGACACCAAGTGCCAGAAGATCTTTTTTGGTGTGAGAAGAGGGGAGAAACAGCTTTCCAGTTAACATTGCCAATGTGTTTCTGAAGCAAAGGATGACACCTTTCTGACTTCAGGACATTACTGTCTATTTCTGGCAGAACATGTGTTCTGAAAGCCTATAGCTGTGTCATCCTCAAGATGACATTTCATGGGGATACTGCAAGCAAGGTACAGCCAGCCTGGCTTGGGATTGCACAGGAGACATCCAAGACAGTACATGTAATTCAGCTGATATTACAACGCTGCCAGAGGCAAGGCTGACTCCAGACCCAGCCAGGGCTCTCTGCACGTTTGCAGGTGAAGCCAACCAACCTTTGGATGATGCACAGCCAGGGCAGACCCTGGGAAGCAGCTGAATTTTTAGATACATTTTTAGACAGGTTGTGCCTGTGACCCCCTTGGATATGTGTCATGGTAAATTTGAACCAGGCCAGGGAAGCTGAGCTACCCCCACTCCAGTGCCTCTATGGGCTGTACACAGAGATTGTCTGAAGGTTGGGCAGCAATGATGCAAGAACAAGCTCATATTTTATTTTCGCGTACCTCATCCAGCCCTCCCTGCACGAGCAGAAAACACTAGCCAAATAGAGGGCTCTGGAAAGGCTGAAAAGGCTCAGGCGTTTTGGGAGAAAGGGCAATAAATACCCAGCAGCAGGTCTGTGCTCAGGCTGGTCCCTTCCCACAGTTTGATTGTGTGGCTGCCTCCCAGCTCAGCACAATGGATCGGCTCAGCTCCTCAAATGGGGGCAAATGGGCTGTTGGCCAAGCACTGGGGGCTGTTTCAACACAAGGATTTATGGTGAGCTCAGGGAGGCTTGGGTGGGATTGTGGCTGGTAGAGAGCAGCCCCTGAAGAGAGCAAGCAGATGCATTGTGCAGCCCTGCTGTTCTGGGCCAGCATCTCCCTTCCTTGCCTGTGCTGGATGAATGCCACAGAGCGGGAAGCATCAGTCAAACCTGCTCTGTCACACATCCATACCACTTCCTCTCTCCATGCACGTACTAAACCTTCACTGGAACAGAATTCCACCACTTTATTCATCCCTCGGGCTGCCAATTCAAGTAGCATTTCCCAGCCTGGACACAAGGGGTTAAGGTGGGTTGTTAACTTCAAAGCTGGGCTCTTCGGGGATATGAGCAGTGTAGGTCATGGACATCCTTTCGGGCAGGTCCCTTCTCTCCATGCTGTGAAGAGCAGACGTGGCATAAAAACTTCCTTTTGGGGAGGGCATGATTAATCTTTGCTTCTTAGAGGATGACAAATATATTATATTCGCTGACATGCACACGCATTCTCCTCTGTTGATGGGTGACCCCTGTCTTAATGCCAAGCGTGTGAGATCCAGCTCTGTAAACGAAGAGGAGAGCTTTGCAAACTCATTAATGCTTTGAAGTCGCTCATTAGGAGCAGATTCCTCGGGAGCTGGCGAGCACAACACCCTTTGTGAGCATGACTTCATTTGATATTAATGTGGGTGCTGCAGCTGGAGGCATCCAGGGATGCTGTGCTGTGATTCTGCACACACAGACCAGCACGGCAGATTGCTGTGGCTGTAATGAACAGGATAAAAAAGGAAAGTTTCTGTCCCCTCTTGTGTGTGAGTTTTCCTCCTGGCAGCATATGAATAGGTTGACCCAGTCCTTCGCTGAGCTGAGGGCATGCAACATTCTCTCATGGGATGTCTGGAATATTGCTGCCTTTTTTCCTAGTACCTGTGAATTATCTCTGGAGGCCAGCGTGACCCGCCCCCCCCCACCCCAGACGGAGGAGCTCTGTGTCACCCTCTTTTGAGGCCTGGAAATATCCCTTTTCTGTGCCTTTTACCTTCCCCTCAGCCAACCAGAAGCCCTCCAAGTGGCTCAGCTACCCAGGGCACAGCAATGTGCCTGTGGAAGAAAGGAGGAAATTGCTCTCATCCTGAAGCAGGGCAGGACCAGGACAGCCTGGCTGAGAGTATCTCCAGCAGACAGAATCCTCTGGTGAAAGGATTTGGCAGGGTTTCTCTATGTGATAACATCCCTGTGTGAAGATGCTGGCCTGAGAAGATTAAGGGTGGCTGAATTCAGAAACAGGATTTATCAGGCTCCTGTGGCTTAAGGACTATAGACTTCCAGCACACGGGGATCTGGGGGTTGTGGGTTTGAATCCCATGAGGTTCAGTAGTGGTGTTTGGGGTTTTTTTGTTCTTCCTAGATGATGGAAACAAAGCTGTACCTTATCCCAAAGGAAAAATAAAGACCTTCCTTTACCACTGTCTGTCCCAGCTAAATGCACTAGCAGAGTACCGTATGCAGACAGGAGGGGGTAAGGAGTGGAACCTGGGGTGCAGAGCCAGGGCTCTAACTGTGTGCTCTGTCTGGCTAAGAGCTGCCAGGCTGTCAAGAGCAGCTCCTTTCCCCTGAGGACCCGGTGGGGTCAGGAGGGACCTCGCAGAGATGTCCCTCCTGCTCCAGGATCCCTGTTGGCATCACAATCAGTAACTGTGGTCCTTGCATGAGGATCTAGGGTGGCACAAAGGGGCTGTGCCATTCATCATGGCCATGAGACCAGCTCTCTCCTAATGAGATGTTCCATCAGTTGCTGGGGACATTAAAGAAAGCAGTGAGGAGGGAATGGTGTCACTGGGCTTGGGAAGTGTCCTGGGTTGGGACCCCGAGGGCTTGGTGAGGTGTGAGCTCTCAGGGAGGAGGTGGTGGGCCAGGGGGGAATACAGAGCCCACCAGGATGGCCGAGTGGTGAAGGCGTTGGACTTAAGATCCAATGGGCGCATGCCCGCGTGGGTTCGAACCCCACTTCTGGTAGGAGCCTCCTTTTCCTCCGCGTCCAAAGTTCCCGGCCCAGCTTTTGGAGCATCACTTCAGAGCAGGGATAGGATCTCTGGCCCTGTGCCTGGGGAGCTGAGGCCACTCCATGCTCCAGTATGAGGACCCCGGTGGGACTGAGCCTCCTTGCCATTCAGGCTGAATGTGTACAGAGACACAAGCTAGTCCCTCTGGCACACAGGCTGTGGATCTCCTCTTCCAAGCAGAGAGTGCTGAGACAGTTATAGGCTTGAATCCCACATGCTCCCAAAATAGCAACTTTTTTTTCCCATGGCAGAAATAGAAAAACCTGACTACCCAGAAGAGGGGGGTGGAGGGGAAGGTGTTGAGCACTAAATATTTTGGGCAAGTCACAAGGGGAAATCAGTGTGAGCAAGTGCGTTCATGGAAACAGGTTTGGGGATTCTGGAGTTTGTTCCTTTATCAGCCCTCCCCCATGACACCAGACCCATTGCAGACTCACCCAAAGCAACATTTGGCACTCTCTGAGGGGATTTGGCAGTGTCACAACCTCCTGGAGGAAGCCAGCATGGCAGGAAGGAGTTCCTCATGCTGCTGGTTAGATTTGGGAAATGCATGAGGAGCTGAGAGCTGCTCCTGTGTTGCATGGTGTCGCTGTGCCGTGGTCTATTTTGGGTCAGTGCCTACAAATGCTCATAAGACTTTTGCTCCCTTCTTTGTGTGCATGGATGGGCAGCAGATATTCCCCTCAGTAGAGGGTTAGGCTGCCGGACTCACAGAGATGCTGTCAGGTTTTCATTTGGCTGCTTTGCTCCAGCCCGAGGCCAATCGGAAATGTCCTACTGCTGGGACATGATTTGAAGTGATGGTGTTAATTTGGTTAATTAGGATTCCTGGGAAGCGTGCGCTTCTTGCAAATCAGCTTAGCATTGTAGTATCACTGCAAAGAGTTATTTGCTGGTGCATGGGGTTATGTATGAATTTATGATTATGATGTAGGACCATTAATTTCGTATTTGTGGCAGATGACACAGCTCAATTAAAAGTTGCGCGTTGAGATCTTTGGCTCTCTCTGATACATGAGAATCAGACTGTAGCCTCCAGGAAGTCTTAAAGGACCTTATGAGTGGCCATATAATAAATGGTGCAAGATCCAGAGGAGAGGACAGGGGAGGAATTACTCTGTTCCTCTCCCATTTGACTAGTGCTGGGAGGGAAGTTTTGTGCATATCTGCTGTAGTTGACTTGTTGCAACTACCCTCAGTCATTAAGTGATGCAAAGAATGACAAACACATCTCTGAGATATCTCAGGGGGTCTCAGCAGCACTCTGGGTCAAGTCTTTTGCCTCTGATGGTTTGGAGTCAGACTCCCATCTAATTCATGTGTCAAACAATTTGGTGGCCTCTGCTGAGTTGAAAACTGAAATCTCTTAATTTGAGCTTCTATGTTGATCCATATTCTCATAAAGCTTGTGTTTTTACTGCCCAGTGGGTATCAGTTCTGTGTGTTACAGATCCCTTGAGGGTGCTTATCAGTTTTGCAAAACTATTGGGCAGACAGAGCATCATCTGGGGGCAACAGGAGCTGAATTAACAGCCTTTGTATGGCACAGCCCACCAGAGTGGTAGGGATGGCCAGGGCCAAATGTTAATATGAGTCAGGACTGTGGCCAAATGACGAATGAACCCTGTAAGAGTCTGGGGCTGGAGATGTGGGGATTAAGACAGCAATGAGTCCAGTAACCAGGGTAGGGGAAGGCTGTGGGGACTGATAAGTGAACTGCCTTATAGAAGGCCATAGCTTTCCCCAGTCTCACCCCACATCCTCCAAAGGTCTGACTGAGCTAAAAAAACCAAACGGCTTGTTCAAAAGCCATTTTCATGTATCATGTTTATTAAGACAGTTACTACAGGTTAAATGTCATTAGTTTATTGCAAATATATTTATTATAGATTAACTATGCAGTATCTGCATCAGTTATATTGTGGTTAAAAGTAAGCCTCGGTGAAAGGTTTTTAATAATGAATTTGTGTTGAAGCAGTGTATAATAAGTATCTTTAGCAATCTTAGTCTCAATTTCATATGACAGTTTTATGTTCAATAAATACCCAGATATTATTAAAAACATATTTATCAAAGATTAACAGTGATGAAACAGATACAAATCTAAGCTGCTAAGCTCAATATGCATACTTATAATAATAATCAATTCCTATATTAAACCACAATAATGGTCTTATTTAATCTAAATGAAATGGGTTTTTTAGGATCTTTGTAAGTCTGTCTTTTGCTGTGTGGTCCTGCTTGCAGGTCTCAGATAGGTCCTGGGACATTTGGACATCAAATAAATCTAATACTTAGGTAAAAGCAAAACAGTCCTGGAATAAGGCAGGCTGTTTCAGGAACTGGGAGCCAGATCTTCAAAGGATCTATGTCAAAGCCAGTCCACAGACACCAGAGCAGCTCGTCTAGCCTTCCTCCACTCCATATCCCTGAGAAACCCCCATATTCAGCCTACCTGCAGCTCATATCACCACCTGCAACCACACCATTTCCAGAACTGGGGATCAGGAGTAGCAAGTCTCCACTTTACAACCACAGATGCACCCACACTGTTTTGGGTACTGAAAGCTGCCGCCTGCCTTGTATGCTGTTATTACCTAGTGCTTGGAGGCAGAGTGCTAAAATGAGCTAACTGTTTAGGAGATACACAAAATGTTGTTTTAGTCTTGTATTGTGTTAGGAAAGAAGGGACAGGAAGGACTTATGAATATGACTGCATGGTAAGAAATACTGCAGATATAAAACCTCTGAGTGAAATAGAAATGAAAGCCAGTTTCCAGATCTGAGCATGGCAGGCAGGAAGATGGTGATTAGCTGAAGACAGGAAAACAAAAGACAAGAACGTTGCCTTTCCACCTTGGCAAAGACATCCGGGAATAAGTGCATAAGAAAGGAGTCTATAGAGTTCAGAATATAAAATGACACGGTAATGTAGTAGTTCTTATAGGCTGCATGCAAAGTTTGTAGGTTTTGTATCTCACGCCGGTTGGTCACTGTAAATTAGAATATTCAACATAAAAAGAGATACAATGTATTGTAACAAGAGGATCGCTCTCTTCTCCTCTTCTCTGCTCCTGGCTCTCCTACCTTTTTCCCTTACCTTTTTCTTCTCCTGGCTCTCCTACCCCCTTCTCTGGCCCTCTCACCCCTCTTCCCTTACCTCTCTTCTCTTGGCCCATCTCCTCTCCTCTCTCTCACCTCACTTGCTCCTGTTTTCTCCCCACGTTTTTCCCTGCTCCTATCCCATTTTTCCCCCTTAGCTCTCTTTTATATCTCTCTCCCCCCATTCTCTCTTTAGAGCTTTGCTTCAGCCGAGGCTGGTGACTGAAAGCAGGCCCTTTTTACCCACGACCCTTGTAATAATAAAGCCACGTGTTTCTAGAACATCTCAGGTCTGCAAAGTTCCTGCCATCCACGAAAAAATTTCTACCGTATTCGTGCTGTTCTAATTGCTGGCTGCTAAGTATTGAGAGCTAGTACCTGTGCCTGTGCCTGTGCCTCTGCCTCCTCTGCCTGCACCCGCCTGCAGCTGCTGTTAGCTCTGCCCCAGATGCTCACTGACTGTGAAAGCTGTCATGGGCTGTCTGGGTGCATTGTGCAGTATTGGTGGCCTTTGGACCACAGGAGGGTTTAGACTCCTGAGTCCTTCTGACAGCTAGCTGGAAACTCCACAAGGCATCTCTCAGCTGGTCTGGATCCAGTGCCCCATCTCAATATGTGGTGGTGGTTTAATCTTATGTTTGAACTTGCATTTATAATCAGTGGAGCTAAGTCCCAAATCCAGATGAGGATGCAAATCATAAGAACCCAAACCTGAGGGAAAGATTGTATGTCTAAAACACAAGTTGTCCCATAACACAAGAGGGATGTGGTGTTGTCCTTATATATTGAGAGGTATCTGCCTCTTGCAATTACAGGATCTCAGAAAACAATCTGAGAGGGATGGACAACTCTCCCACTGCTGCTCAGCAGTATCTCAAATATAAAATGATTTTCCATCACTGAATTTTCCATTAATTCCTTTTCTTTAGGAGTTTGAAAACCAGGCTCAGGCACTGCTTTAAGGGATGCTACTTGTCGTCCATGTTAGATGCTATGGAGTAGTTCCGTAGGATCAGGTGTGTGCATGGGGCTCCCAGGAAGCTCTTTAAAGGCAGAGCAGAGTCAGGAACTAATGAAGGCAGCTGGGCAGCCTTTTGGACATGGACAGACCTGTTGGAGAGGTAATGGCTGAGAAGAAGTAGGGAGCTTCTAGCCTGTGTCAGCCACCTGGTATATGGAGATATGCGTGTTTACGTGTATTTCTCTCTCTATCTCCTGGTATGGGAGTCCCATCTGTGCTTGTGGCACCAGTATATGGTGCAAGTGTCTGCTCTGAGAGTTGTGTTGGACTTGAAAGATGGCCCATTCAACCAGGGAAGATCTTTCTATGCTTAGTTGGTCAAGGAAAGTGCTGGCTCCATTGGATGTTGTAGGGATCCATCATCATATTTTGTCAAGGTCTGGTCTGCATGATGCTTCCAGTGACCATCTGTGTCCCGAGTCTCTGGCTTCACTTTTTGGCCCATCTGTGAAATGTGACCTGAACAGCTTAAAGGCTTATGTGTGTCCCTGGTGCAATCTGTGAACATCAGAGCAGTTTATACCTTGAATGAATTTGTCTCCTGCATTTGTTCTCCATCCAAACACTCCCAGTGGAGGATGCTGAGCTGGTGGGGCAGAGTTTCACATCTTAGCAATGGGCTGCAATTACAGAGGTGGCCAGAGAAAAAAGACAAGCAGGAATACACCACTGCCTTTAATAGAAGTCAATGATTCTTGTGGGCTTCAGAGTAATACCAGAGATCTGGTTTTAATAAATTAGCAGCCTACAAGTAACAATCTAAAGCAATTAAACACTGGAACAAAGGTGTGCATTATGAATATATTCTGGAGTCAACAAGGGGGTGGCAAAGGCAGTTTTTGAGCAGTGGAGAAGACAAAAGTAACAAAAAATTCCCCAGAGAGCATAGGAGAGCTCTTCTCCCCCTCTCATTTCTATTGTGCATGCATGTGGAAGTCTCATCTTGCTCCCCATCAACCCTCCTTCCTCGACTGGCTCCCAGGGACTTGATTTGGAGCCTCCCTGAGCTCATTCAAGTCTTTATCATCACTATCACTCTTGTGCCTGCTGTCATCCATGTAGGTAAGGAAATTCCTATGATGAGGAGAGGATGGTTGGTGGGAAACATGGAAAGTAACTGGGAGTAGTGAAGATAGCTATGAGCTGAGGAGGGGAACAAATAAATATGAAATAAAACTGTTAAGCTCCTTGTCTTATATTAATAGCCTGTATGAAATACTCTTTGCCATAGAATTCAATTTATTTCCATTTAAAGGCTGTTCTTCTCAATCAGTGCTGCTAATAAATAGCTGCTGATGGCCATGACCCCCTGGGCTGAGGGAAGAATTTATCTGCTGAGCCAATTAAAGGAATTGAACAATTCCTTTTAATAATGCTATGGGATTTTAATACAAGAAAAAAAACCCAACAAACCTGAAACAAAACAAACCACCCACAAACCCAACAGGAGAAAGAAAGAAATCCTGAGCCTTGCAGAAAAGGGTCAGGCAGGCTTTGCCAGGGTCAGGATTGGATGCTTTAACTTGTCTTGTCAAACTGGAAGGGGAAATACAGCATTTCCTCTGAAAGCACAGGATTGCTTTTCTTTTCTGGTGTCTTAAAAATAAAAACCAGGCAGAGATCAAAAAGCATGATCACAAATTACGTTCCCTTGTTTACAGAGCTGTAAAAGTTTTGAGGATATTAGTGAGCTCCTCTAGCCTTGTGGGAGAGAAGAACAGGTGGGGCCAGCTGTGATACCTCTTGCACTGCTGTGATAGCCAGGACACCCCTCCCTAAGAGGGGAATTATCTGGGTGCTTCATGGGCACAAGGGCAGCACACCAGGGAAGCAGAACATTTCACTTCCACACTCATGGGGATAAGACAGGGCTGGTCTCTCCTAGCTATTTCTGAGACCCACATAACTTTTTTAATCCAAAAATCCTCACTGGGACATTTCCTCTCGTGGGATCATCCAGTGAGTCACATGAGTTCCCACAGATGGTATCGGAGCCAGTGCTCGGTCAGGAGAGCATTTGTGCCTTGTAAGATAGACAAGTGTGAAGCAGGTGGCAAGAGAAGAAGAACAGATACCTATTGAGTTTTCACAAAGCCACATAACCCCAAATGGCAGTGGGTCTTCTCCACTCCATCACTCTCCTGTCAATGAAATCTCATGGCTCCTGTTGGCATCGGATGAGAGCATCTGTCAACCACACAAGTCTCCTTCGAACACGCCTCTGCTGAAGGGAAGTCTCTTATCTCCATTTTACAGATGGCAGGCAGAGGCACAGAGAGGTTAATTGACTTGCCCAAAGTCAGCACAGGAGGTCTATAAGTGACGCCAGGTCCCTTGAATCCCTGTCCTCTGGCTTAATCATAAGACCATCCATCTTCATCCTCTTCCCCCTCAGGATTCCCCAGCAGCTGTGACAGCTTAGGCACTCGTGTTGGCAAACTGCAGGTGGAGGCAGAGCTGGGACATGGGCATTTCCAGCAATGGTTTCTCAACCCCATATCTCAACAGAACATCAATTTTTGACGGTGAAAGCTTAGGGTTTTTTAAAACTCTAGTCTGTTTTGGGAACTGTGAGATAAATTGAATGTTTGCTCTTTGGGGAAGCATTTCAGACATTCTAAAGCAAAAGAACATTGCATCACTACTTTGATAGAGAAAGGACCCCTTTCCTGGGTTTTAATGAACCCTCCACATCAAAATGATAAGCAGATTGAAACCATGAGTAGAAAACAAACAGTGACCTTTATTTGCAAGTGATCACCTGGTAATAGATCACCACTGGACTCTGGAGATTTGTCCTTGACAGACATTCCCCATCTATTTAAGCAGTTCTGTTCACACTGGGGCATTGGGAAATGTGGCAGGGTGTGAACATTTCCATCACAATGTTTTGTTTCAGAAGTGTGAATGGAAGAGGTGGAGAGTCGGAAGTGAGCCATTGAGGAACATGGATCATGTGCTAAATTCCCTCTGAGACTGGGAAGGCACCACAACTCTAAGGCTGCCTCTCTCAATTTGCAGGCTTTCTGCAACATCCCTGTAGTTCTTTCTCTCTCACTTTCATTTTTTATTAATTACCCAGTGACAATTTTCCCAGAAGACTCTATTTTCCATTAATTATTCGGAAGACTACAGGGGAAACGTTGAGCTGCTGGAGAGCTCACTTTAGGAACATCAGGTGGGAGCATTTTCTAATGCCTACATGTGTATCTTTTTGTCATTCTCCTTGCACAGGAGGCTAAATGACCTGCCTGGGATGCACAACAACTTTTTTTATTGCAGCATGGCACGCTGAGCAAGGAAACTTTATTTAAGTGCTGGTTCGTTGGCCCTGGAGACCAACATACTGCTCAGGCAGAATCGATCAGCATGCTCTGTGTATGATTTATTATCATGTCCTGTGTGTTGGAGAATTCACAGACAGAAACCAGTGTTAGTGTAAGACTGTGCTGCATTTGCATCACTGTTCTCCACAGCTGAAGGTGTAGATATTGTAAGAGAAGGATTAATGCTGGGCTGAAATCTCAGGTCCAAGTGGTGACTATTCCCAGTGAAGATGAATAATGAAGGTGGAGGAAGAGCATCTGCTTTTTCTCTCCTCCTGAAACCATGGCTTTTATAGTTGTACCTTCTACAGTCCCCATGGAATACTGAGATTCATGGGAATGTCTTGAGAGAAAGCCAGGAAGCTCAGTGTTAAAACAGAAACTTCCTTGGTATAGCAAATCTGAGCACCACAGGCATTCAACTTCTGTTTTACAGAATAGAACCTGATATTTTTATGATGGTGATCTGGGAACCTGTTCCTGCAGGTTACTGGAGGTTACTGAATACCACTGTTTCTAGGATATATCATGTTTAAGTACTTCTGTATAATTAGAAGAGTGTCCTCCAAACATGAACAAGCTTTGGAACAAGCCAAGAAGAGACTAAATTTCCTTCAGTCAGAAAAATCTGACAAGGCTTGAAGCGTCCTACATGTGCTTGTAGGAGATTTTGATGAGCACAGACTTAAAGCTGTGTGGGGACCTGCCGCAGAGCTCAGGTCCCTTCAGAAACTGAACAAAAAAGTGTGCAAGGATAATGGGTTTCTGGGCTTCAATTAAAGGGCTTTAAGTTGCATTGATGGTTGGTGCCAACCTTCCCATCCTAACTCTGTCCTCTGGCCCACTCTTGACTTTGCACACAGGACATCCCTGCTGGAGCTCACACCAGTGCATCCACAAGGGCTCCTCCTGGAGGGCTCTGCTCAGGCGTTCCACAGTGGCAGCACTTTATTACACGTCAACTCTCATGCTGTTTTACAATGTTGTTTCTATGGTTACCCACCACCCTCCAGAACCCATGGAGCCTGGAAAGAGGCATGATTACATTCCACAGCAGCAAGACCTGTCATGTACAGTAATACAGGTAATACCTGATGAAGAGCTAACCCATAGCCAGGTCCTGGTTGTGACGCTGCTGCCTTGGGTGCTGTTCCGTGTGCTGGGGGTTCAGAGTCAGGGGTGGGCAAAGGGAGAACACCTTGTCAAGCCTTGGGTAATTGTCATGCCACTCCCAACCAGCCAACTCCTCACCTTTTTGCCAACAACCAGCTGGGATCTGGCACTTGCTGTAGGTCATTGCAAGGGTGGGATGGGGAGGAGTGGTGGCAGCAGTAGGAGATTTTTTGGCAAGAAACACCCCATAATGGCTAACATGGACCTTTTTGGCCGCAAAGGTTTTCTGGAATGAATTTATAAGCATAGCATGTAATTGGATTTGGCCTGTAAAAGCTTTTTCTTCATAGAATAATGGGTTGAATGCATTTCTATTTCATGATCTGGCATAGCTTGTTTTAGTGGTGCTTATGTGGGATATTCTAAGATATTTTTACAGAAGAACCAAGGATTTGATCTGGGTAACATGACCACGATGAAGAATGAAATTTGATGATAAAAGTTATTTGACAGAACTCTTTACAGTGCTTAGCTGTCTGTCTAGTTGGACCAGATCATGCCCACAAATCCGTTACTGTAATGTGATATTTGCTCTCTGGTAAACCTGCCAAATATATGTATGTGCAAGAATGTTACCCAAAATTGTTGAAACAACTCACAAAAGTAAAAGATTTTGAAGGTCGCAAAGTGAAGAAGATTAAAATCTTATTCTCTTAGGGAGAAAAGTGGATTTATTGTTAAAATATTTTTTTAAATCAAGTTCTTTCTACTAGAAATTATTAATCCTAAACCATAAGCTGTTTTCAAGGGGCCCCTTTCCCCTCCAACTATATCAGCAATTAACAGTTTTGACAAGTTATTGTCCAGCAGTTCCAGGTAAGGCATAGGGGTCCTTGAAGTGCCAGTGGATGACAAATTGGAGATCAGTTTGAACTACTATATTATTGCTAATAAAATAGTCTGCTTCTACAGAGGCAAATTGTGCCATGGGAAAGAAACAGCTCTTCCCTATTTGTTTCTGATTTGTCCTTGAAACAAATCACATTCTTGGTCCTGGCCACCACGACATGACCAGATAACAGGACCTAGGAGGAAGATAAAAGAAGAGCAGCCAGTCCACCCTTCTGCCTTCTGATCACTAAATGATCAGATGTTTGGGAAAAATGATTTATGTGGGAGGGTTCATACCACTAAACAAGGCTATGAGATGACAACATGTAATTCTGCATGTGGAAGAAAAAGGCCTAAAAATATCTGAAGGGTGTAAACATGACTGAGAGAGCTGTGGTATCAAAGGGACAGCGCCGAGTACAGGACTCAGAGCTTGCAGCTTTCCTTGTTGTTCAGAGCAGTGGATGAGAGATGACTGAGAGGCAGAGCACCATCATCTGATACTTCACTTCAGCCTGTCCCTCTGTGACTTGATTTGTCACGTTCTACGCCAGCCCTGTGACTGGCATCAGGGCTTGTCCCACAGAAACTGGACACAAAAGAAATGGACAGAATATTTATCCCTCCTCTTAAACCTAGTGACTCCCAACACCATGGGGCAAACCCCATCCTGCTGAAATCAAAAAATCTTTCTCTACTGGGCTGTTAAATCTGCTCTCACCTGTCAAATATCATCTGTCCTTTTAGTCTCTATCATTCTTTTGAAATGATAATACAACATATGGATTATCACTACCAGACCCCAAGACTTTAAAGAAATAGTTACATATTTCCTATGGCTCTCTTTAGATGTATGGTTGGATTCTCAGCTGATGGGAAGCCATGCTGATTCATGGCAGCTGAAGACAAAGCTTTTTGTGTTTTGTCTTGTCTTCTCATCTCACTGAACTTTCCAAGGATCTGAATTAATGCAAGGGAAATACGACCTTGCCTCAGTGAATTGTTTTGAGGGCTAATGTGCTGAGAGATTTATGGGCAAAAAGGGTTTTTTTTCCTCTTTCTTTAATAAAATGTGCTTTCGTTCAGCAGCTTTGATGGAAAGCCTGCAAGGAGCCATGATAAGTATGTAACCAGAACAGACTCATATTAGCTATCACTGTTACAAATCTATTAGTCCCACACATTAGAGCATGTGCTGGGCCTGATGAGCTACACTAGTGGGAACAGGAGTAATTTTGTGAAATAGATGTAGCTTGCAAATCTTTTAGACTGTTATCCAATTCCTTTTGTTTCAGTTTAATTAGGATATAAAACATGGACTTGAGAGCTCGCATGAGTGGAGGGAACTCCATGTGAAGGACAAGGAACCAGCTGCAAGGGATTCCCAGCCGCTCTGCTGCTGAGCCTGGTGGGTTTTGTCTGCAAGGTGGTTTTGCTGTTCCACCAGGGACTGAGGGAGGCAGCATTTTTTGAAGCACGGCAGGAGGACAGAGCTTCTCTTACTCGCTCCTGGATGATTCGCACAAGGTAGGTTGGCCTTGGATTTTCTCACATCTCTTCCCTGTGCTGCCAACACCCAGTGTGCTGGAAGATGCTGGGCTGTGTCCCAGCCCAGCCATCAGAGCTGCTGTGCCACAGGGACCCCCAGCACCCGCTGGGGCTGAGCCAGGGCCCAGCAGAGCTCCTGCCAACAGCTCCCTGCCACGGTAACACGGCGACAGCAGAGAGCAGCAATGAAGCAAATCAGATGGTGGTTCTTTTCCAACCACACATGCAAAGCACCTATAATGAGCAGAGACAAGCCCCTGAGACCGGTGATGCTGCTGATGAATTAATATCATATCAAACCATACACTTTAAAGACAAGAGCATCCAGCCCTTCTCATAACTGATGCAGGACATGTTTCATCCGAGCATATCTGCTATCACTGGTGCACTTTCTGTTCTTGAATTAATCTGTTCTGTACATTTGGGGACTGGCACGATTAGCATTTGGCTTTGTAGAATTCAGAACCTAATTTCTATGAATTTTCATATCTTCCTTTTCCCTGTTTTGATTCTTGTTTGTCCATTTGTTAGTTTGTTTATCAACATATTTCCTGTTTGAAACAAAAATAGAAAAGATGGGCACTTGCTTTCTTCCTGGACAGATTCCTTTGTATATTGATTTATTTTGTTTTTTAAAGATGGACACCTGGTTTCCTTATAAATGAGTGTTGGCAGGCTGGGAAGCTTGGAGGGAGGAGGGGGAAAATGGGAAATGCATCTGTTTAGAACAAATGCAACACTGAAGGAAAGCTTTATGATATCATCCAAGACTGGCCTGATTGTCTGATGCTTTAAACATATGGTATGCTCCTATATATATTATGCATGAAAACTAGCTGCATGCACATAGCAGTCATTCTGCAATGCTTTACAGAGAGTCTGCCAAATCCTGAACTTCTTATTCAAACCCAGCTCCCAGTGAAGACAATGGGCTTTTATCTAAGCCTCACTGCCTTTGGCATGCTCCATCCCTTCTCCCTTAATTTAATCTCAACTGGAAGAGGATTTCAACATTTCATCCTGTGGCACTGGGTGCTGACCTTCCTCCTCCCCAGGGCATGCAAATTTGGAGCTGAAAGGGTGTGGTGGTGTGGCAGTGAAAGAAATGCCACGGGGAAGGAAGAAAAGGCCTCATGTGAGCGTGGTTAGCAGGCTCTGAGGCAATGCTGACACACCTTGGTATGTTCCTTGGCTCATGCCCACCTGTACACGGCATAGACTGTCTTTGTCTGGGATCTCCAAGGCAGTTTTCCAGATCCAGCAGGGCAGGGCAGGCACTGGGATAGACTAGGGTAGGAGCTGAGGAAAAGCTGTATCAAGTCCTGTGGTTTCTGTCCTGCTCTAACACAGACCTTTCACTACTACTTTTCCTCAGTCTGGTTGAGGTTTCTTTGGTGGGGAGGAAAGCTGCTGTTCTTGTGGAAACTTCACATCAATCTTTGCACTGCTGGCTTTACAAAAAATTGAACCAGGGAGGGATATTGCAGTTATTGCATGTATTTCTGGGCTACCATCAGTGCTGTGCTTGGCCCTCTAAGTGATAGGGTTTTTTTCAGGGTGGGGGGACATCTCCTTTTTCTTTTTTTAGAGTAATTTTTAGGATTGAGAAGGTGGGAAGAAGGGGTTTGTCTTACCATGAAGCTCAGTATGATCATGGATTTCTTTGCTGTGTTGAAGTCTGGACAGACCAGGGGAGCTGACTTCCAAGTGCCCATTTTATGACTTCATGTTTCTTGTTCCTCTGTAAGTGTTGCCACTGCTGAAGTGCAAAGAGTGGACTTTTCCAAGTGAAGAAAAGCAAAGATGCTTCAAATTGCTTGGTCTCACACCACCTGTAGTTGAAGCAGAGTCTCCTGTTGCACAGCAAGATGCCATCATCCTGTCGAGATAGTTCCTGAAGGCCTGAGGCATCCAGAAATTATTGTGGAGGGTTTTGCAAGAGTCCCTCTGCCATTAGCTCTGCAACAGAAAATCTCCAGGAGTATGTTGTCTTTGACAGGTGTAATTATGCCTAATGCAGTGTCAAAACTTTGCAGTTTTGAAGAACTTACTGTCAGTCTGAACCCTGTCCACCCACAGTTCCATCAGAGAGGGTCTAAAAATGGTCAATACTTCTTCTAAGTTAGCAATAGCTGGAAGCCTGCAGGAATTCTTGGAATTTAATCAGAGAGATTATCCTTCCCCTTTCTCCATTTTTAACACTACACAAGAAGATCTGTTTTTTCCTGTCTTTGAATTTCATTTTCTTCTACGCCCAAAATGTTATTGAAATCTCCTGGGCTCCATCATTTGAGGAATTCCTGTCCTCTTCTTCCTGCCAATACCCTCTGTGGCCCTGCTGCACTGTCACCAAAATCCTATGCAATTAGACCCCAAAGGATGATTCAAATTCAGATTTAATCTTGGGCAAAGAGAAGCCGTTAGATCAAACATCCCCACTACTGTGCAAAGCAAAGGCTCTGAACGCACCACTGTGTAACAATCATTAGAGGAGCTGGAGATTTGAAATTTAACACTCACGTAGATGAGTGATGGATAAACATCACTTTCCTAAAAAAGCACTTTCTCAGGCTGTTTAATCCATCCAGAATTTAACAACTGGGTGCTGACTGAGGCACAGCTTGATTGGGGAGAGATGAAGGGACAGAGAGGAAGCTTAACACGGAGCCAGCTCAAAGCAAATGCCTTTAATGCTGCCAATCTCAGAGGCTTTGAAGAAGAAGCCCTTGTGTCCTCAGTGGTTCTCTGTGGCAAGTTTTTGGCATTAAAGTTTGTGTGAGAGAATTATGAGTTTCCCATTATCACGTATGGAGATGTGATCCATTGTGCCGGTCCCCACGCTGTGGAGATTTAACATTCACCACACTTTGTCCTGCAGATATACTGTGATGTGTCCTTTGCAAGCGGCAGCCGACTACATTGAAATCATGACTGACATTTCTTATCTGATGTGGGCTGCTTTTCCACTGGCTGCTTTTTAGAGTGATAAATGTCAGGAGTTTGGGAGTTTGCTTGTATCAAGACTCTCCATCTGAGACTTTGGGCAGGTAATTATCCTGGGACCATGGGACTTTGTCATGAAATCCACTGCCATGTTCATATAGGGAATGAGTAAGCCCAGGGTCATGGATTTGGTGTATCCGGGAATTGGGAAGAACCCACAAAGATAAGGAGAGAAGAATAGAATCTGAGCAAAGATTTTCCCCAACCAAAGATGAAAGTAGACATTTTCTGACATTGTGAGTTGTCTGTCTTGATCATCTGGGAAGGCCACAAGTCAGGATTGACCCAGTAGCCTCCTGATTTGAGGCTTCAGTCAACCAAGCAAAGCAACTAACCCTTGCAGGCTGGTGTCACAGCTGGAGCAGAGTGATAAACCTCCTACGTGAGGGCACCAGTAAAGAAGGCAGAGATCTATTGCAGTCAGGGGGCTCCAAACAGAAAACTTTCTTCTTCTAGAAATCCTTAACACATTTTGTCCCGGTGCAAAGTGCAAGGAGAAAACATCTAGAGGCATGAAAGTTTCTTCTGTCCCTTCCTTCTCCTGCTTCTTGCTTTTTCTCCTGGATCCACTTTTTTCTTCAATTTCAGTATTTATCACCTGGAAGCTGAAAACAGGATTCACTACATTCCAGGACCTTTTTAGTATAACATTTCTCAGTGCCCACGAGGTCTGAGAAATTAAGGTTGACATTTATTGGAGGAAGGAAGAGATGAGTGTCACCTTGCTTATTCTTCTCTTTTCCCAGTGCTAGGATGTTCACACCAGTGTGGCTGAAATAACTACAGTCTCCAGCTGGAATTAATGTCAATCTTTTTTTTTTTTTTTTCCTGAAAAGGCAGCACAACCATGCTCAGTGAGCTCTTTGCATCCCCATATACCACAGAAGGAGGAAAGAGAAGTGTTTTCATCCCAGCCAGGTATGAAACCTGGTGACTCATGAGGTAACTGTGAGAGGCTGCCTGGCTCAGGCGGATGTTGCCAGCAAAGCCTGGAACAGGTGAGCTGTGATGGCTGTGAGGTGGCACTAAAGGATGGAGAAGCTGCCACAGTGCTTCCCCACTACCCTGGAAGCAATTTGCTTCCTTTTAGGTACCACAGCTCTGCTGTAAGTTGTAGCTGTGATTAAATCATCCACTGCTGCTGTCCTCCCTCCCTCGCTCAGATGCAGTGGCTGGTGGGTCAGGTGCAGCCAGTGCCCTGCCTGACCATTCCCCAGGTGTCATGGAGCTGTGCTAAGGGAAACTGCCTTCCCCTTCCCCACCTGATAACTGGGACAGTGTTTTTGTGAGTGCTCACTGCCTTGTACCTGGCTGCAGGTTCCCTGGGCAGCTCGACCAATTTGGAGGGACAGGATGAGGAATGCTGGCCCCTTGTTCAAATACCTGACTCAGTTAATTTAGATGCTTGAGGGTAACAGTTGCTTCATCTGGTTGGCTTTTTTTCTGCTGTTTGTGCCTTTGTTTGCTTCCCCCTCCTTTCCCCTTAACATACCCTTTGAGCTGTTCTTTAATTGAAGTAAACGGAGCAGCTGCTATGGTGTGTGCTGTTTTTCCCATTTTCCCCCGTGAGTCACACATTTCCTTCCTTAATGTCTCTATCTTCAGTCGGTCTGTACTAATGAGGCCCCACATCTCAGCTGCTGAATGCTCAAGCTCATCTGCCTGGAATTTTCTAACTCATTTCAATTCATTTCCCACTTTCCCCTCTCATCCCTGCTGCCTTTCTCCCATTCCTATCCTACCTCTTTATCTCCTCTCCCTGACTCTTCTCCCACTCCTCCCTCTGTGTCCCACCAGCCTGCCTGCAGCCCCCTTGCTACCTGCTGTCCTCCCAGATGGAGACAAGACCTGAGCATCATAGCAGATGCAGGATGTAAATGCTGGGAAGGTACAGCAGTGAGTGGGCAGCATTGCCACAGATGCCAGGGCAAGGAGAGGCTCAAAAGCTCTCTCTGTTGAAAGGGTGCTGGAGAAGCCCCTCCTGGGGTTGTGAGAGTTAGGAAACACTAGGAATAGGCATTGTCCTTTTTGTCTCTCCTTGCTCAACAGGGGAAGGAAATAAGAGTGCACAGTCCCACACCAGAGACCCAAGGGGAAAGCTGTGCCTTGGCTCTATGCCTTGCCTGGATGTCAACCCAAAGCATTCAGTGAGGAGCAAGCAAGAGCAGGGGCAACATCTCTGCTCTGCTTTGTTCATGAAGGTAATTCTTTGCACAGTTTTAGCTGGTCTGAGGAAAGAACAGCACTGTGGGGTGCAGAAAGGGATTACCTGGTGTGACCTGCATGTCCTGGAGGTCTGAGGCACAGAGATGCGAATGGAGAGACTCTGTCCTCAACAAAGTCAGGAATGTCCTGTGGCACCATTGCTTGGTGCTCACTTTCACTGAAATGAAGGCATGTGCTGATGTCTGCTGAGCAGGGTGACAGTGCTAGTCCTGCTTGGCTTTTTTCCTCATTATGACAGTTTCTTGTGTGTTTTGTTGCTCAATTCTTACTTGAACACTAAGCCCTGCTATTCTCAGTTGCATTTATATCCTTACTCTTGCAGAAGATAGGGGCTGTTCTTTCTTAGGTAGGTGTGGAACTGAGGCACAAAGAAGCAAGGATCCGATTTAAAATTTAGGCTCAGAGCTTGTCACCTGTGAAATGTCAGCAGCCCTTGCCTAGAGGGGCCTTGGACACATCAGCACTGCAGTCTCAGCAATGTCAAGGAAGCCAGAGAGACCCAGAGGAGTTGAGGTTTTGATAGCAGTCCCCACACAAACCCCATTATCACAACTGGATCAGACCCCTTCTTGACTTTTGTTCCTTTACCTCTTCCACCGGGAACAGCTGTCTTCTTGTTTTAGGAGTATGCAGAACTGAGACCTTGAGATTTAGCTGCCTTAGACCTTAGATTTTTAGAACCTAATTCCAGACCTTGAGCTTTGCAGGTTAATTCCATCCTTACCACCTAATACTTGACTCCCCCAAAAGAAAAATTGGATTGAGATAATTTTAGAGCCATAGTAGAGGAAATAAATGCAAATCTTTACCAAGAATAAAAAACCCCTCATGATGGAGATAAGCCACTGGCTTGTGTGCCCCTTAGAGAAGCAGCAGAAGAAGCCAGAGTTATGAGCACTGGATGGCTGGAGGAATTTTGATCTTGCTTCAAATTTTGTTATGCTGTTTTTGCTTTAAAATCCAGGTTCAAAGGAAAAAACAAAACATGACAAAACAAAACATGTCAGTGCTTTCCTCTTTGGCTTCAGGGCCTCCTGTTGAGGTTCCCTCATCACCATAGAGATAATATTGCTTGTTAGGCCTAAGACTAGCAGTTGGAATTCAAGTGGAAAAAAGACCTAAACAAACCCATTATAAATCCCCAATTACTTTCAAACTGTCAGGCTTATTAAAAAATGTAAATATCCTTCTCATTCTTGCAGAGAGTGTATAAAAATGCATGAAGCTAAAACTCAGCTGAGCTGAAAGGAGTTGATTTCTGAAATAACTTCACCGGAAAATGGCAGAAGTTGATCTTGGATAGCAGAGGGAGAAAAAAGTGCACCTGCCTGAGCCACTGGTCCCAGTTATCCTTATTGTCGGTGTGTTGCTGGTACTGCCCTGCCTTAGACCACTGGTGTAATAAAGTTTTTGGGTTGTTTTCAAGAAACAGTCACGCAGATCCAACAGAGGGAATTTCCACCAGCTGATAATTGCTGCACCCCAACTGCACATGGCTGAAAATGCCAGTTCTCAGTATTTACTACTCACCTCAATGAAACTTTGTCCATTAATGTTTTTCTGCGTTTTCCTCTCTTCCCTTTTCTGCAAATGGGAAGGGCACTTATCTTGTTCTCAAATCTTGCTCTAATGGCACAGGAGTTTCTCATAAGTCTGTCTTTAGTGCAAAGCCTTTCTTATAATGACCTACACCTGGATTCAACCAGAACTTGCTCTGGAGGCTGGGATTTCCCAGCAGTGCAACAGACCTGGTGCTAACCCTGTAAAATGGTGAGGTTGTTTCTGGAGGGAACCAGGCTGCCTTTCATTTTCTTCAACATGAGTTACATTGAGGTCTTCCTTCCCCACTGCTATGCAATCCACAGTTAACCATGACAGTTTTCAGGAGGGAATGCTATCAGATAAAGGAAGCTTAAGGTGTTAGTGTTAGGCAGATTCAAGTGTCATCATGCTGGTGGTAGGAATTGTTGGCCAGTGCTGTTCAGTGCTGGCTGCAAACTGGGGAAAAAGAGCAGTATTTCTTCCACTGGACTCAGAGCCAAACATCTGTGACATTGGCAGAAGGGTAAAATGCTCCCTGGGGAGCCCTGAAAGGCAAACTGGTGTGTTATGGATGTAGGACGTATGGGCAGTGGAGTGGGATCTTGGTATGCACTGGGTGTGATGTGGCACTGGTTGTAGTTGGGGAAGGGAAAAAAAAAGCAGCCCTTCAAAGGAAGATAAGGAATTTAAATATCCCATTATGACATTGCTACACTCATACCAATACATGATACAGGACTGCCATATTTTATCCAGTCACCTGCATATACCTCAGAGGTGTATGTATTAAAAGAAGAAATGGTTAGCTATTTAATTAAGGAAGTAAAATTGAAGAGATAACATAAAAAGGAGCATAATTGCTATTCTGATCAATCATCAGCTGGGACTAGCTTAAAATGCAGCTACTTTAAAACCTCACTAGAGACTTTACAAGGACTGCTGAACTTGGCAGTTCTGCCAGCTCTCTCTGGAAAAGCCAGATAGTGGAATCCCTCTTTTCCAGCCATTTGCAGGTGCTTTGGCACTAGTTATATTTTTTGTCTGGATGCTTATGAGAATCTGTGATTTTAATTTCTGAGTATTTGAAGGCATCCCCAGAGCCTTGGCAGCAGAATTTTCATAGCAGGGCATGGGTAGGGTGGAAGGGGGAATCTCCTCTTTGAGGGAAAAATATTGTGGAAGATGCAAAGGCAAAGCCTGGCCTCCCCCTGCAGTTCTGCTCCACATCGCCTCGACTGCCTGCAGTCAGTTCCTGATGTGGAGCCGTTTGAAATATCCCAGTGAATGCCCTCTCAGCCTGGCAATCCTGCAGGGACCTGCCATCACCTCTGGCTTGACTGAGCATCTGAGAGGTTTTCCACCTTGAGATTTTGGACGACGTGTTTCCAGAGTGAAAGGACAACAAGAGTTGACTCCGTATTAATGTCGGCCTTTAAATGTTTTGACTATAAAACTGAAACACCATTACCTATTCCCTGCAGAGCTCCACTCTCTCCCTCTCTCTCCTTGCCTTCTCCTCTCCACACTGTAGCCTTTTGTATGTCTCAGGCATTAATCCCTCGCTGCCGGGTTGTGTAAATTAAAGAATAATAGAGCTGCAGAGGCATAAGCTTGCAATGATGGGGAATGTGTTTGTATGCTAAGAAGCAATTTCAGTGAAAATTAACTCAATTTCATCTGAAATAGTGAAGACCGGCATAAGCTGGCAGATCCCCGAGGATGGTGAAATTACTTTGTCAAAGCTCTGCTTGCTTAAATTAACCAAGCAAGCACTCCAGGTTATTGGCGAGATGCAGCTAGTAACTAGGTTTTAATAAACAAAAATAGCTTTTTGGATAAATAAGAAAAGTGCAAAGCATCTTATGTATTCTGCTGATGTGTTCATCTGTGTGTCCTCAGCAGCAAGACCTTCACACTCCTTCAGGAGCTTTCCTGTGTGTCTGGCTGGTCTGTCTCCAGAGCCTTTGCAAACAAGTATCAATGAGAAAATGCTTTTGGAGATGATCTTAGATAAGTCTTTTCCCGACAACTAACAGACTGAATGGCTCAGTCTGCAACACCAAAATGTGGTACCAGCAACAGTTTCTAGTGACATTTTATTTTCAAATCAGAAGATAACTGTTGCTGAGTTTATGACTATTAAATTGCTCAAAATAAGATGTGGTGTCATTACAAAAATTGCTCTACACTGTCACTGATACAGCAGATTTCCCAGATGAATGCATTGCTGCCAAAGGCCAAGTAAGTCAGGGTGTGAGCTTTCTCCTCCAGCTGGGAACTCATGGAAGGTCCAATGGAAGTGAAAATTTCATCATGACAGCAAGGGCCAGCTCAGAGAGTTTGTGAATCAGTTGAGAATGTGCTGATTTGTAGAGTTTGTTTTTGTTGGGTTTTTTTGTAGTTTGTTTGTTTGTATTGCTGTTAATTGCATGTCTGAGCATTCTGTTCTGCAAAGAGGCTTTGTTGTTGGAGGTGTGATCTCTGGGAAGGACCCTCTGAAAATGCTTATTCCTTTGCCTCTTACTCCAGCACTGTCATGAAAGAAGATTGTTTCTTTTGGATCCCATTCTACCAGGTATTGTGATCTTGGTTTTGGTTCTTGTATTCATTAGAAATGTCATTATTTGGACAGAAGGATAAAGAACTTAGGAACCTCTCCATTGCAGGAAAGTATGGAAAAGCTCATAATTGCAAAAAATACATAATCTCCATTGATTCTCTTTCTCTCCAAATGAGGTCCTCAGTATTCAAAGAGCACTACATATTTAAAGTCTTCGGGTATGTGTCATCAATACCCTTATCAGAAGGACGGATTGTTCCTTCTTGCTTAGCCATGTCATGATTTCTGGCACTGAGAGCTACTTCCATTCTTGTCCCAAAGACCCCAGCAAATGGGACCATTAATGGTTTAACCAAGAAGAGTTGCAGAAGGATCAGACCAGTCAAATGGGAGCATGAGGTGGAACTCCAGTACACAGGAACTGCAGTTCCCTGGTTGGCTGTCAGCTCCCCTCCCTTCCTACCATAAATCTCAGTATCTGCAGCAGGGAAAGCAGCTGCATAAAAGATTTGCTGAGCCATCCACTCATTAAAGTGTTTCACTGGCAAAGAAATACTTTCTCTCACTGTTGCATATTTACAGTTTGGAGATTGCTTGTTAGGACAATCTGAGGTTGTATTTTTTAGCTGTGCTGCTTTCAGATGTCAGGAGGAGACACTTTGTTAATAACCCACATCTCCTTTCCATGAACTCTAGTGCCCAGACCTGGGAGACAGCTGGCAGCCCCTCTCCTCATAAACAAAAACACAGCCTAGGAAATATGGGACCAGCTCTGTGTAAAATCACCTCCCTTTGATAGGATTAATTGCAGAAATGCCACCAACTTGTCGTTAAATCCAACAAATGCATTTGGAGCAAGGAATAAATCGCGCAGGGAGGCAGTGGCTCATTTGGACAAACGCGCCCCGCCGAGACCTTTCATCACAGCACTGCTCCATTGAGTTGTCCGTCACTTTTGCTTCTTTTCCCCATTAATGCAGTGACTGTGGTCAGAAAGGTGCCAGCTTTGAAACAACGGCCTCAAAACCAGCCAGGGAATAAAAGTGATACCTTCCCCCGGCCCTGCACTATCAACAGCCTGTCTGTCTGCTCTCGCAGAGCTGCTATCTGCTCCCTGCACGCTGCTCCCGTGTTCTATCTGCTCCCTCCGCTGATAAGACCCAGTTCATCCATTGTCAGCCCTGCTGAGCCAATCTAGCTGCATTCGAGCGAGCTGGATTTTGTTCTGCATCACGTATCAATGACAACTTCCAGCGACAGCCTTGCTTTTAAAACCTGGCTGGTGAGGGTGCACGGAGCTCGAAGAGCAAAGCAGATCTTTAAACACAAAGGGAATTCAAAGCGGCTTAAAAAAGGGGCTTTGAAAATAGAGGAAATATGTTGTGGGAGCCATCAGGAGAGACTAGATAAACATGGGACACCAGGATAGCCGCAGGCAGAGTGCTGTACTGTGCCACACCTGGTACAGGAGTGTTGGTGGGCAGGGAGCACAGCAGTGTGCCTGCTATAAAAGCAGAAAAAGGATGATTTGTGATTAAGGCACAGCAGTGACACTGAGTGGCTGGAGACTGTCGCAAGCGATCTGAACTCTGGGCTCCCTCTCCTGTAGTGTTTGCCAGTGGTCTTGTGAGAGGAGGCTCTGCAAAGGCATGTCAAAAGTAGTCAGGAAGGCAGGGGATCCACAGGATCCCACACCTAGACCTCTGTGCCCTCTGAAACCCCCCACTGTGATGTGGCACTCACTGGGGTAGGAGCACAAGAGACTCTTGAGTTCTAAGCAGGGCTGTGTTGCAGCCAAGAGCTCAGTAATTTGAATAATAAATAAAACGTAGCCTTCAACTACACTTTTATTAAGTGGACGACACATTTTAATATCAAATTACTTTGATACTCTTGACTCAGAAGACTTGGAAGTGTCAAGATGCGGGGAAAAAGCCAATTTTATAGATGCTTTGCTGAGTATGAAACTGCTCAAGCTCTAGTTGGTGTGTATTTCACCTTTAATGAACCTGACATTTATGAGTCAGCACTGATGGGAAATGTGAAGGTTGTCTTTCAGAAACACCTTACTCCTTGTCTCTGCCTGCTAAGATGTCACCTCCTTGCTCTTTGCTCTCTTAGGCTGCCATGCTTTTCCCCACCCCTTTTAACTTTCCCTACTCAAGAGATTAACCCTACAGTCTCACACTGGAGAACTTACTTCAGCTGCAGAGAAACAGCAGTACAAGACAGATAAGAAAGTAATTGTACCCTGAGGAAGCACGAGGAGTGTCTGCATCGTATACACTTGCTTTACAAAACAGCAGCTACTTATGCAAAGCAAGTGGCCTTTTAAAACCAAGACAGGGTACATGGAAAAGCCGTCATGGCAGATGCCTCATTAGACCTCTATCATGGCTACTTGGAGCAGTTTCTGTCCTATCTTTATTTTAGTTTTCCACTAGGAGAGGTAGTATGTCTTACTGTTTGCCTGCACTGTGGGTCAGGGCAGACAGATTGTGAAAATCCAGCGTGACAATCCTGAGGGGAAGGGATAGGAAAGGAGAGCTGGGTGAAGCATCTTTGCATGAGGAATTGGTGCCAGATCCAAAGTGGGATTTAGACCTTTTCTAGGTTTTTTCCCCCCACGATATCTCCCAGTGCTGCCCAGAAGAAACACACACTTTGTTTCTGTTTCCAAGGTTCTTAATATGGAAGCCTTCAAACTAAATATCACAAAAAAGTGGCTTTTTAGGCATTCCTAGAGATCAGAAGTGCCCAGGCAGCAGCTTGTATTGGTGTCCTTCAGCATTGGAAGGGCTGTGATAATGCAGAGAAAGATTGTGGATATGCAGAAAAAAAAAAAAAAACAAAAAAGATCAGATGATGCCATGGAAGAAAATCTATCAAAGTTTATTAGCCACAGAGAGCCATTATTTCAGGTGGGCAATACCTGACCTGAGGTCTGAGGGAGCAGGTAGGGTACCCAGAAAAGCAGGCTTAATATCCTCACCCTTTCTGTGCCCTTTCCTTGCTGCTTTCAGCAGTGGGGCATCATTCTGGATGGATGCTTGGCTTTGTTCACTGCAAAGCTCTCTTCTTTGAACCTCAAAGGTAAAAATAGCCAGAGATCTCTGACTCGGTTCATACAAGTGTCTTTGAGATGGGAAAAGCTTTCAATTGCTTCCAGCCTGGGGCCAGAGCAGTACCAGTGACCATGAAGTAGAAGGCTCCGCATCCTGTATTAACCAGTCACTGCAGTCTTGTTCTCTCTTCTTTTCCTTGCCTCGACTTTGGTTTTTTTTAGCCTCTAATGAAGCACAAGTATCGGAAGGAAGGCATGCCAGGGGTGACAGGGAAATGTCCTTCTGATCTCTCCTCTTGAAGGAAGATTTGGAACATTTTAATAAAGTGAATTAAGAACTTGGACACAAAAAGTAACCTGTTTCTCCGTGACTGGTGCTTTAATCTTCTCCCCGAGCAGCTGATAAAGGCTTTCCTTAAAGAAACCTCCAGAACACAAAAGAGAAAATAAAAGAATGGGAGAATAGACTGAGAAGTGCAAGATGTTTAAAGGCACCCCAAAAAATGAAGCTGCTTGGGTGTTAATTGTGTTCTCTTTTCCCAGAACCTGTTTCTCTCTTTTGTTTCTGATTTTGGATCAATGCTAGAGGCTGCAAAGCTAAACCAAGGAAGGAAAAAGCCTTTGATTAGACAATCTGAGTGGTAAAAAAGGTATTGAACAGAAAGTGCAGTCAACGAGCTACTCAATACAACAATTAGAAGGTGAAACTTTTTCTTTCCTTTTCGTAGCAAGAAACACCTCTGCTCTGCTGGAAGGAGGTGGGTGGGAGGAATTCTCCCCATTCTGGTTCCCAATTGTCTCCTGGGCCTATTCCATTTCAAAGAAATACATGACCTATAAAACTGGCCCATTTTCATATCACCCAATACAGTCTATAAAACTATCTGGCATTTAAAGGGACTGTCATGGTGTTTACAGTGACAAGATTACTGTTGCAATAAATTAGTAAAGGAAAAATGTTGTCTCTACAAGTATTCCTGGAATATTTCTAATTATAGAATCTTTCCAACACTGCTGGCTACATAAGTGGTTACACAGATGAAGCTTTGTCCAGACAGGGAACTGCACTGTTCCATGGAAATTACATGTGAATAAAATCTGAGAAAGTTGAGTAGATTGGTCTGACACACTAATAAATAACTCATTAATTTTTTTCCTGTCCTAATGATTTGAATTACTACTATAAAACTGGATATCTTAAAGGACAGTGTCCTTCCCCCACGCATTTTGGAGCACGGGAGGATCTCAGGGTGTTGCAGTTAGCTCAACGTGTGTTATCCTGAATTCCTTCAAGCAGGTCCCTGGGAGCCAGTGGCACTCGGAAGAAGGTCCAGTTAAGCACCGTGTGGGTCTTTGCAACATCACAACTTTCTCCAAGGCCTGCAGCATTCAGAGCATTGTCAGTCTCTTGAGCTACATTTTGAGCTGAATTTGGTTCAAGAACATGGTGTCTCCTTCAGCCTGGATGGCACCTACCCCAACCCAAGGCAGACCCTGAGCTGTCTTTGTTGTGGTTCTGCCAGGGACAAAAGGTGTCATCAGAGGCTATCTCAGAACACGGGCAAGCAAAAGGAATCTGTGACTCAACTCTTCCACCCATCAGGCAGCTTCAGCTATCAAAGCCACACAAGACCCAGGGGAGCCTTATTTATTCCTAATGCTTCGGTTTAAGCTTGTCTTTGAAGCCTAGATCTCACAGCAGAAGAGGAACTGAAGAGCTTCTGCCTCTCTCTCCCTCACAGTTTCAGACACATCTACAGCCATTTTTAGCCACAGACCATACCAGCCAAATAAAAGCTAGTTCACATTGCAGCAGCATCCAGTGCTGTAAGATCAAATCTCTCATTTTTGCCCCCTCACCTCTGAGAGGCTGCAGCCAGTCCCTCCAGTCCCTGAGACAGTTTTGCTATCTAGTTTTCCCTGCAAGCATCGACTGCCCACAAACAGCTGGAGCAGGAAGGGTTAACCTCCAATTCCCTCATTCCTGACCACACAAAAGTTACAAATCCTCCTCTACTCTGCTGCTGCTCTTGATCTGCAGTGTAAAGGGAGAAAAACACCCAACCCAAACAAACCAGAGATTAAAAACCAGGTAGGTTTTATAGATCAGCTGGAAAAGGAAAAGCAGATAGAGCAGAGGGGCTGGGAAGAAGCAGCCCTCAGCTGGCACTACATAGGCTTTGCTGTTCACCTCTTTTACTACATCCTTTACCATCCCATAAACATGGCTAAGCCCTAGCATCACCTGGTAACATCCTTGCACCTCACAGAGCCCTGTGCCTCCTTCCTGGGAAGCTCCAGATCTTCCTCTGCGACCCATGTACTACCTCCTGTCCCACTGAGAGCTTTATAGAGCAGCTACCAGCCCCATTGCCAATTAACACCTTCCTCATACAGGTCCTTTGGTGCTCTCTTTACAACCACAGAATCACAAAATACTAATTTTTCTTACGCCTTTTCCTCCTTTCTACTGATCCTGTCCCTCCTCATCTCCTAATATCCTGTCTCTCCCCATCTTGCTTTCTATGCACTGTTGCTCCCCAAATTGTCTTTTTCTTTGTGTCCTATTTTTTCTGATTAGCAAAAAAATAGAATGAGTCCAGGAGCTTTGTGATTTTTGTTTTCAAGCACACATTTTGTTTTGATAAACTGCATTGTTTTGTCTATAGAAAAGTATTAACTGCTTACATCTATTTTCTCAAAGACTGCACATGAATATTAAAAGGGATTTATTCCTACAATGGCTTCGGGCAGTTGAGTAATCCATTATAGGCTGTCATATCACACTGTGGTAATGTGAAAAGCTGGGAGTCCCTCCAGTAATATTTATTAGCAATACAGGCACATTTTCACTTTATTTTTTCCCCTCTTCCTGTGATAAGTTCACGTATAAAAATATTCATTAGTTTCTTTAAACTGTTCCTTGATTTTAATTACGATGGTGATAATGATGATTTAAAACAATAAGTGAATTTCATGCAAGTGATACTGACCAGGTTTATTGCATTTATTTTAGTATGTACCAGAATGCTCAATTTAATCCAGGCCACCTGGATGGTTCATTTGGCTGGAATTTCCCTCCCTCCTCAGGATCTCCTTGGCCGTGCAATGGAGAAGCCCACAGAAGTGGGCTGTAGGGCTGTAGAACCCACATCTGCTTTGGGCATCGGGCAAAGGGGGATAGGAGGATGGGGAAAGGCTTTTCTCCTTCCCCTCACAACACCAAAGCTGTGCAACAGCAATGGGTGAGAGCAGGGTCCTCACATGAGGCTTTAACCCTGCCTCCTGTCCTCATGTATGAGCTGCTCTGCTGTCATTTTATTTGCTTTTTCTTGACTTTTTCCACAGGAGATTTCAACCTTTCTCCTATCTCCCCCACCTGAGTCTGAGCTTTTCCTTGCTGCAATTCTTTGGTGGCAGCACCTGGTCTCCAGGTATGAACCAGAGCTGGAGCTCAGCAGTTGTGTCTGCACCTACCAACACTGAGACACCGTAGAATCTCTGTTGTATTATTCCAGGCTAATCCTCCAGGAAGGCGCTGAGCCATGAGGATGGGCTCCCTGAACTGCTTTGTTATTTCCCTGTGGGGTCAGCTAAGAGTCCAGAGAGCACAGCAATTGTAGTGACACAGACTTTTTTTCCACTGGGACCAAAGCCAAGACTGGTTCCTTATTTCACTGAGGCTGAGCTGCTGCCAGAGGCTAATGAATAGTGGTCAAGAGTGAACTGAACTTCCTCTGAACTCACGACCCCAAGGTGAACAGCTTTATTTATCCAGAGCCCACTACTGCCAATCAGCTCTTCTACATTCACCTTCAATTGGATCTGATGAGGAGGACAATCTGTGAGTGGTTTTGCTGATCTTGGATGGATGATGCAGCACATGGAGAAAACAATTGCCTCCATCTCTTGCTCTTTCTGATTATATACATGACCCAAGCAGAGCATGACCTGCTAACAAACACATCCTGGAGATGGAGAATATGAAAAGTCCACATCATTCTATATGACAGTCTGCTGTTACACTGGACTAGGTGTCATGACCTTGGAAGCAACCTGTGAGGAAAAAAGGTTTTCTCCAGAAAATTCTATCTTGGTTGAACTGTGCTGTGAGGCTGAGACAGTGGGGTAATCCACAATAGCTTTGATGAGTGAGGAACAGTAATGGGGTTGTGTAAAATGTTCATTACTCCCCATGGGTCACATACGGCTTTGCAACACCTTCAGTGTCATTTTTACTGGACATGTGTGTGGAGAGTGGCTCAAGAATGGTGGGGTGAGAGTCGAAAAGGCTTTGGAGCATCATTGTTGGCCTCTGTCTTGCCCTTGCTCCAACCTTCTTCTATAGTTCATTACTGTGTCTCCTGTCCTCTCAGTTGTCACTGCCTGTTATGTGGATAAAAACTGCTTTGAGATTTTGCCAGAGCAAGTCAGCTTGTGTTTGCACATGGCCACGTGTGGAACCAACATCTGCAAGTGGAGCTGGGCTTGTGTATGGATGCAGATGGTCCACGGTGTGAGCAGGAGGATGGGAGTGTGCACTAAAACCACAGGGCTCACCTCCATGGCCCCTTTGCAAATTGTTCTGCAGCCAGAGCTCCCAGGCCCACACTTGTGACATAATGATTGTCTCCACAGCAACCAATTATTATGATATAAATAAACACTCTACAATATTATTGCACTGCATAGAGGAAAGAAATAGTTGTGTAGATAGTCAAGGATAACTCTAGGTGGTCACGAAGGTACAAATGACTCTGCATTATATGCAAACAAATGGTATTTTCAAGAGTCTTGTTTCTTACTAGCAATAATTAAGAAGAGCACCCAGTCAGTCTCCAGTTAGTTCTGCTGAGGAAGCACCTTATGGCCCAGGTAGCGGTGTTCAAACTTGGACATCAAATCCAAGTCTCTTTTTTCTTGATGGGCTGACAGCAAAATCCACCTGAAGCTGGTTCTCCTGCCTTTTGGGAAGATTTTTTAATAAGAATGCCCTGGCTTTGGATGAGTGTCTTTGGCTCAACATTGAAGTTTGACCACCTTACACAGACCAAGTTGTTTGGAAAGGAATTGTCTTTGTTCCTCAGTTTATCTTTGGACATTTATATATTGCTCTGTGATTGGAAGAGGGTGCTGCAATGGGGCCTTTCTGTGGGCATTCTGAGGATGAGGGTCATGGAGTCCCTGAAAGTGTCCTCAGAGGATGCAGAAGGGAAGTGGAAACTTTCCTTGGGTCCTGTTTCTTCCATGTGAAGTGAAATTCTGCATTCCTTGGATCTCAGCATCCTCTGTTTGCTCTTTGCTCATCAGATTGGTCTCCAGCCCCTGCCAGGTGAAGCCTCTTCATCTTGATTGGCTGGTGGTGGCTGGCAAACCTGCCTGTCCCTGCATCCCTGCCTGCCACTGAGTGGCTGCTGGAATCTCACTGGAATTAATATGAGACACCACATCTCTTCTCCTTGGATGGTTGCAGAGGATTTTCATCTGCCCTATGTGTAAAACCTGGCACAGATTTTTTCGACTCCCCTCCCTCCCCCAGCATAGTGCTCACTGAACTTCCCACAACTCCCAGGCTGGGCTGGAAGTTGTGTTTTCTCTTCCTGTGATAACGATGAAATCCCACCATGAGCTGGCCATACCAGTTCAGTTGTTTGCTCAGCTTTACTTGGCTTGATGTCAACAGTGGGGACCTTTTGCCCAAGACCTCAAGAACTCTTTGAAACCTGAGGTCAGGGACCCTCATGCTGCCATGGATGCCAGCCCTGGGCACATTATATATCACAAGGGCAGTAGCCAAGTGAAAGAGCTCTTCCCCCAGCCAGCTGCAGAGGACTCTCATTAGCCAGCAGCTATTTTGGCAGTGGCATTGCAGCAACTCTCAGTCGGAAAAGGCTGATTTGTGGCGGCTCCCTCTTCACACTGAGACTGCACTGATCAGGAATATAAATATTGCTAATCCTCTGCATTAATACCAGCAGCTTTGATCATCTTTCCCCATTATCACTCCCTTGCTGTTAATAAAAGTGATAACCATGGGGGAGAAGGGAAGGGGGACTGGACTAATCAGTTTGCAGTTAACAGTGCTGTAAGTAAACTGACAGGTCTGGAGACCAGGGAGCTGAGGGAACCTGGAGAAGTGGTGTTAAATAAACACTTTTTTTTCATGCAGGATGGAAAAATGAGATACCCAAGGCAATGTGCCCTTAGTGACAGTGCTCCTGGACTACAAGGAGGAGTCCAAGATCAAGTTTCTAGCAGGAAGTTGCTACCAGGGCATGTTTCTCTTCCATCTGAAGCAGTTGGCTGGGTGGCTTCCAAGTTTATTTGCATTGGTGGCAAAGAGGCAAGGAGGGCACTATGTTTCCAAAGAGTAAAATAGGTATTTATGGGTTTCTGGTCCTTCCTTCTCCTTCGGGTTTACACATGCCCTGAGCTCTCTTGTTCTATTGTGCATAGCTATTCTATTGGAGTCTCAACTACAAAAGTCATGCCCGAGCTTTGGAGGGACTTTCCTTGGGAGAGGAGTGGAGGCAATGTATTTCCCTATGTGGACCCCTACTGATAGCTCAGGCAGACTGGGCAAAACAGATACTAATTGATAGTATTTGCTTATGATGGTTCCTGATGGCATTTTGAAGAAGAATGGGCAGGATAACTAATTTGCTCGCCAGAATCTTAGCTTTTGAACAAGATAATTGAGTCTCTTGCCTTCATATTGAAAAGATAAATGTGCCTTGAGAATGGGCAATTGTGTCTGATTGTGTCTGCAGAGAGCCTTAGAATAACGAAAAGCAGGTGCATCACTTGCACATTAGTTACCAACTTCCCTGATAGGCGCTTAAGTGGCCCCATTATTAACCAGCCACTGCAGGGCTGGAAGGGCAGGGACATCCCTGACACAGAAGTTCAAAGGATGTATAGGAAATGGCACCTCATTCAGGTTTTGAGTGTCTCACTTAGAGCTGGATATTGAGCAGAACCTGGGAGAGTACCAACAGCTTTGCTTTTGGACTGACTGTAGGTGATAGCAAGGATGAGAGAGGAGTACAGGGATCCCTGGACCTATATGTGGGGAGTTATGTCAAGTATCTGAGGCACTCAGGCAGAATGAGTGAAGAGTGGGGCAGGACAGTCCCTATGAGCCCGACACCTCCTCCACATTCCTCACTCACTGGCCTCTTGTTTTCTTGGAGGGAAAGGTGGCTTCATTTGGTGTCACCTTTTGCCCCACTAATTTTCCTGGTGCTTCTGGCCTTTACTTCTGCAGAAATAATGAGCAAACAGCTGCCTTTGCAGAGATTGTTCTCTTCTTGTTTTGCCTTCAGCTTGCTTGCTCTGCCCCCTCCAATCCCACCCTTCCCACTGTGTTGCTGAGGAGTGGAATGGGGCAGGTGTAGCCCTTGTGTTTTGCTTTGAGACCCCTCAGGCTGAGGTCCACCAGGAGAAACACAGCTTGCCTGATCTGAACAGAGGCCAGACAGCAGCTCTGCTCTGCCCCTGCAGAATGAGGCTGTGAAAGAACAACATCCTGCAGTTAGAGGAAGCTGTGCCCACATCTATCTATCAGCGCAAGCCTCCACGGCTGGAACAAAGCACCAGCTGGAGCCTGCCCAGTGCTCCCATTCCTGACTGCTGCTTGCTCAGCCCCATCCACCCAGAGCCCTTCCCCACTGTATTATTTTCACTCTCTCCTTTTTCTAGTGGCATCAAGCCCAGAGCTTTCATGGGAAAGGGCAAATGGGCTGGGACTCATTTTAGCAGCAAAAGGGAACTTGCAAGAGATTCACAAACTTCTGGATGGGGCCAGAAGGTCTCTTTTTCTGCAGCAGCTGGTTGGAGATAGCAAGAGCAAGATTTTCCTGAACCTTTGATAATTAAACTCTCAGCTGCCGAAGAGCTGGCTGCCTGGCTGCCAGATAAATGCTGTTTCCCTTGAATTAGTGTGGAGCCAAAGTGACATCCAATGGCTGGTTAGGCTCATCAAACTGGCTGTTCTCTACAGCTCTCCCAGGGGATGGAGCCCAGGCGGCCATTTGCCAATGGAAAAAGGTAACTACTAATTCCAGGCACGTATCATCCTGCTGAATTTATCACATCTGCAGTTCAGGTACTTTTAGACTTCCTGATGTCATAATACTCCTTTATACAAGAGCTTTCAGGGAAAGCTCCCAAATATGCATTAACGGAGATGTAATAAGACAGGTCCTGTATATTAAAGAGTTACTGCCAGCTCGAAGACAGTCCCAAATTTAGGGTTGAAATGAATGAACTATTACAAAGCCTGACACCATCAGAAACATCCTTGTACTACTTATTTTTTGGACAGAAGTTGGAAGAAAAATTGTGGGGGTGCTATTTCTTTAGGGGAAAGCAAGTGCCACCTGCAGGGCCTGCAGACAGGGCTGTAAAGTGACAGTCAAAGAGCCAAGCACTGATAAACATGAACCTAGTACTGAGCCTCATCCCCCACGCTGAGAGAAATGGAAAATGCAAACAAAGAGGTAGAAAGAGTGGAGAGCAAATTGGTTTTCAAAAACTCTTCCTGTTTCAGTCATCTCAGGTACTGCAGAGTCCCAGAAGCGTGGTGGTGGTTTTTAAGCAGACAAGGTCCTCTGTGCTCCAGCTGCCTGTGTCAGGACAGCGAATTATTATTGCAAGGTCACTGATGCACTTTGTTATACGCTGGGCAGGGTCCTTGCTTGCTAAGAAAGGGCAATTTTAAGTCAGATGGACAAGGCTAAAGAGCTGTGCAAAAGCTGACACTGAGAAACAGATATGGACACCAGCAGTGCAGAGGTTGTTATCCCCACAGGGTGGTGGGAGGGGAACAGAGCTTTGTCTGTCCCATTTAGGAGATACCTGGAATGAATCTTCTTGCTGGGTCCTGATGCTATGAATCCTAAGAGGCCTCTGACATTGGTAAAGCATGTTGGTTGGGTGGAAAGGCAGCAAGGACTGGAGGAGCTGAGCTGTGTGTGACACAAGGTCCCACAGTGAGCCCAGGGAGAAAGAAGAGGGCTCCATGCTTGGCATTAAATGATGGAGGAGGCAGGGTGGGCTGGCAGGAGATGGCTCTTCTCTGCTGCTATTGAACATCTGCTCACCAGGACTAAATGATCCCCTGGCACTCAAATAGTCAATATCAAAAAATCATCTGGAAGTGTGCCCATCCCAGGCCTGATGACTGAGCATAGCTGGTGAGGGCTATGCTCAGGACCACCTGCACTGGCAGCTCCTGCTGCTCAATTCCCACCCCCCCCTCCCCACCCAGAACATGAAGGCTGCACATGAACAGATCATGAAGGCTACTTGCACTGACATTTTCTTTGAGAAAGCATAGAGGAAGGCCCCCAGTCTCAGAAATTTAGCACTGAAACATCCGTTTCAGCACAAACCCCAAGCACCTTGGTGCTGGGAACACATATTTGTCTGCAAAATCAAAACCTTTCAAAACCATGTGTCATTGACTGATCAGCTTGATTTACTCTAGTGAAGGCTGGGCTGGAGGAAGAGTTTTGATTTCATTTTTGAGCTGGGGAAGAGTTTCTTTCCTAGCAGCAGTCTGCTTGGCCACCTGTACAAAGCCTTGCAGCTCACAGCTATGCCATGAGAGCTGATTACACCTTGGCTGACCTGCCTTGACATTCAGTTGTTTAGTAGAGCCAACTCTTTGTTTACAGTAGAGAAGCTTGTTTGTCTGACCCTATAGGGGATTGGAAGGGCAACTAATATTGACTGATGTCAAGTGGCTCTGCTGTACAAAAATAGGGTCTCCTGAGACTGCCCACC